>VMDR010021383.1:0-16891 GCA_007922815.1 Macrotus californicus | reverse complement strand
ACCTATTAAGCTAAAAAAGTTCCTAATAACTTACCACACAGTGGTCAGTAAGGGAAAAAAGTTACCTTCTCTCTCATGTGGCGCAGCTACAAAAATCCATAAGACATGCACTGAAAACATTGCCAAATCTTGTGGTTTTTTAATGCACTTTCCTGAGTGAAATACAAACCAAACTAAACAGCTATGGTCCCTCTCCCACCAGGGCACTTATCAACCTATCAGAATATGGTGAAGATGAGATTAAATAGTAACTAGCACCTACATGTGTATTAGTACTAGACTAGCTGGGTTGTTTGCTGGTTGAACAATAAGAGATAACTGTGAGTTTGTTCAATGAAGATTGTCTAATTACCTATCAATCAATCAATCCTGAATCAGTTATTGCCAGCCTTTGTCTTTGCTTTCTCTGCTCAGAATGGCTACTTTTATGTAACTACCAGAACTAACATTTAGTAAATACCAAGCTTTCATGAAGATAAAATGAAAATCTGATTTTTCAGTCTAATATGTTTAGTAATTTCAACAGTAGCCTTGGAGAAAGATTCTGGGAGATACTTTAAAAGAAATAAAGAAGGAACTTGGTATTTTAAAGCTATTTTTATGAAAGTAAAAGCAGAGGAGGAAGAGATTTATGTATAATCAAATATCTTCTTTAAAAATGCAAGTGCTGGCTTTTTCTTAGACAGAGAACACACATTTAAAGTGAAATAATTTTTATTTTTTATCCTCACCCAAGGACATTTTTCCATTGCTTTTTTCAGAGAGAGAGAGAAAGGAAGAAAAAGAAACATCGATGCAAGAGAGAAATATCAATTGGTTGTCTCCCACGTGTGTCTGGACTGGGGACTGAACCTACAACCCAGGTAAGTGCTCTGACCGGGAATTGAACCCATGATCTTTCAGTTACGGGATGACGCCCAACCAACTGAGACACACTGGCCAGGGCTAAAGTGAAATAATTTTTTAAAGTCCAATGCAAATTAAGAAAACCCACATAAGTTTTAAGTAAATATTCAGCCATGGATTCATTCATTCAGCAAATATCTGCTGTGGCACTGCTCTGGGGATGGAGGGATGACAGGGCAATGAAGCCCTTACCTTCATGAAGCATGTAGAGCTTAGTGATTTTTAAAAATTGCTGAAAAGAACCAAAAAGGAAAATAAAACTGTTGCCTGAGTTAACTGCAAAGCAAACTCAAAAAAAAAAAAGAAAGGCTTTGGAAATTGACTAGATTTATTCTGGAATGACCAAGATAGTGACTGCTGCCACCTTGGCCATGACATACACATCCATCCATGTCAAGGAAACAGGCACAGGAATCAAATGTGTGGTAAGATTACGACTGGGTAGCCAAGATTCCTGCAAACAAACGTTCTCCAAGCTATCCAGTTAGATTTCTGAAAACCATGGCAATGCATTCTACCTAGAGGGAAGACAGATGCTAGTTTCTCTAATAGCTAATTAAGAGCAGCAAGAAAGCAACCACAAGAGAACTGTGAGAGAGAGAGGGACACAGAGACAGAGAGAGACAGAGAGATAGCGAGGTTAAGATTGAGATTGTCATTAGGAAAATCAAGCAAATCCATCCCACTCAGGCTTCCTTGCTAATCTTGTCTAATGACTTGACACAGAAGGTATTTAGAAAGAGAAGGTTTGTTACCCTTAGCTGAACTAAAAATCTTAAGAGTTTTCTGAAATGCAATGCTGTCTCCTAAAAAGGGGGTCAGCAGTGATAAGTCAAAGCATTTGTATTAACTCCCTATTTGTGTCAAACTCTCTGTCTACCTTTTTTTTTTTAAAGGTTTTATTTATTTATTTTTAGAGAGAGGGGAAGGGAGGGAGAAAGAGAGGGAGAGAAATATCAATGTGTGGTTGCCTCTGGAGCACTCCAAATTGGGGACCTGGCCTGCAACCCAGGCATGTACCCTGACTGGGAATCGAATCTGCGACCCTATGGTTCACAGCCTGTGCTCACTGAGCTACACTAGCCAGGGCCTCTGTCTACTTCTGACTAGACCTTTAAAAATATACTTCTAAGTTTTCATGTAGTCTTTCTTCAACTGTGAGACAATACCTGGTTTCTCAAAGCCAGCTAAAATGTGAGGAACACAATGGACACTGAATGGATCTATGTTCTAAGCCTTCTTAATCTCTTCTCCCCCGACCATGGGTTGAAAGAATAACATGAAATCTACCCAATGAACAAAGTTTTAAATGTACAGTCCAGTATTGCTAACTACATTCACAATGCTCTGCAATGCATTTCTAGAATTTTTTCATCCCACACACGGAGACTCTAAGTCCACTGCCCTCTCCCAGCCCCAGGCAGCTTGCTGCTTCCTTGAGTTTGACTTCAGACACCTCACACCGATGGAATTGCAGAATTTGTCCTTCTGTGACTGGCTGACTTCATCCAGCGTGCTATCCACGAGGTTAATCCTGCTGTAGCAGGTGACAGAATTTCTTTCTTAAGGCTGAATAATATTTCACCGTGTGTGTGTGGGGGGTGGGGTATACATACCACATTGTCTTTACCCTTTCACCTGTTGATGGACACTTAGGTTATTTCTATTTCTTGGCTATTGTGAATAATGTCTCAATGAACATAGAAGTGCAAATATTTCTTTGAGATTCTGTTCTCAATTCTTTTGGATGAATACCCAGAAGTGGGGGTTGCTGGATCATGTGGTACTTCTATTTTTAGTTTTTTGAGGAATACTCATACTGTTTTTCAAAATGGTTGCACCATTTACATTCCTACCAACAACGCACAAGAGTTCCAATTTCTCCAAATCTTCACTACTTGTTTCCCTCTCTCCCTCTCCCTCCTACTCTGATGGCCACCTAACGGTGTGAGGTGGTACCTCATTGTGGTTTTGATTTGCATTTCCCTGATAATTAGTGATGTTGGACATCCTTTCATAGACCTGTTGGCCATTTGTATGGCCTCTTTGGAGAAAAATTTATTCAAGTCCTTTGTACATTTTTCAATCAGGGTTTTTGTTTGTTTTTATTGTGTTAAGATTTCAGTACACATTTTGAGATATTAACACCTTATGAGATACAAGGTTGGCGAATATTTTCTCCCATTGCACAGGCTGCTGTTTCACAGGAAGCAAAGGTTGCTGATTGCCTTTGCTGTGTAGGAGCTTTAAGTCTGACTAGAAGTGTGACTACCACTTGCCTATTTTCGCTTTGTTGTCTGCACCTTGGCGTCATGCCCAGGAAATAACCGCCCAGACCAACGTTATGAGGCTTTCCCCCCCCATGTTTTCTTCCAGACATTTTATAGTTTTAGATCTTATATTTAAGTCTATGATCAATTTGGAGTGAATTTTTATTTGTGCTGTAAGATAAGGATCCAATATCATTCTTTGGTATGGGGCCATAGTTTTCCCAACACCATTTGTTGAAGAGACTGTCCTTTCCTGAGACCTTTTGAGGTCTTGGTTCCTTGATTGAAAATCACTTGACCCTATATGTGTGGATTTATATGTGGGCTCTCTGCTCTGCTCTGTTCTGTTCTGTCCTGTTCCACTGGTTTGGAAGTCTGCGTTTCTACCAGTATCACGCTACTCCAAATACTGTAGCTCGTAATACGTGTTGTGGTTAGAAAGTGGAGGACAATATCAAACAAACGACAAGAACAAATTAGAAGTAAAGGGAGGGTTAACGACAAAGAGTAGAATATACACGTGTATTCTACCTAAGCACGCATGTGTGCCCACATGTGTGCACGGTGTTATCTTCATAAAAATGGCAAGCAATAGGTTTTTTCTGCAGCTTTCCTCCCCATGCTGCATCTTTCTATTCTCTCATAGATGCATTACTGATATCTCCCATGTCGGTACAGGCAGAGTCTCTTCTCAGTGTGACACACATTTAAGTATTTTTCAATTGATAGGCATTTAGAAATTTTCCATGTTTTGTCAATTATTGACACAGCTGCAATGACCAACCACGGAGATACATCCTCAGTCACTTGAGTTTGTATTTCCATAGAACAGATGTACAGAAGTTATTCAAACAGTATGTCCATTTAAAATCTTAATAAGCATTGCCAAATTGTTTGTAATAGGTGTATCAATGTACACTCCTACCGAGAATTTGAGAGTGACTGTTTTCGTGTTCCCTGACCCATGGTAGGTATTATAAATTTAAAAAATTTGGGGCAACATGATAGGTAAGATTTTTCACTATTCTGCATTTTAACTATTTAATAGTAAGGTTAAATATATGGCTATTGGTCACATGTTCTTGTGAATTGTCTTGTATACTTTTTGCTGTTTTCCAATTACTAGGTCTCTTAAGCTAGTGTAGTGCAAAGAAATTTGAATAAGAACATAGCTCATATGACTTCACTCCTATGTGGAATATGAAACTGAAAACAGTAAAAGAGTAAATAAGAAAAACAAACAAACAAAAACTCATGGACACAGACAACAGTACGGTGGTTACCATAGGGAAGCGGGGTGGGGTGTAGTAACAAGTAAAGGGGGTCAAATTTTGGGTGGTGGGCACACAATACAATATACAGATCATGTACCATAGAAATCACACCTAAAACCTACATGATCTTATTAACCAATGTCACCCCAAATAAAACTTTTAAAAGATGAAGAACATAGCTGAATTGCAAGAAGAAAGAGATATGCACAGAGACAGTTGTAGATAAGGGGCATTTTCTAAGGAAAGGAAAGGGAAGAGAACTACCCTGTACTGCACCCCTACTAAGTGCTAGGTATTGTGCTCCTTGGTACATGAACTAATCCAAACAGATGGCTATGAATTGGGGGCAGCGAGCACCGCAGCACCATAAACTTCTGTTCCCTTAGTGTCCGTCCTCCCTGTGGATTTCTGAAGTAATAACAGTACTTCACGCTCAGGAGTCCTGTAAAGTGAGTGCAGTCACCTCGACCCTGTGGCTTTAATGCAAGGGGCACAGAAAGAAAAGAGCAATTGTTCTGCTAACCCAATACCGCTTTTTGATATCTGTGAGCAGATCTCACAACTTGTTACCCAGATATATACTTATATCTAAGGCATTTACTTTCACAACGGAGTAGTTAGGGAGAAAACATTAAGAAGGGAAAAAAAACAAGAAAGAAGAAAACTGAGAGAGAATAAACATGGAAAAGAAGAAGGAAGGAACAGAGACTCAGAACGTGACAAAATGCTTTTTAAAAAAGATGTTCAATCAGTTCTCAATCAAGAATGATCACATCATTTTTAAAATAATTTTTTAGAATCATGGTGAAGTTTCAAATAACTAGATGCAATTGACATAGGATCTTCTGTTAACTGAAAATCCCCTTCTTTTATTTTTATTGCATTATATGAATACTTGGTATGCCAACTTCAAGACAGACAAAATGAACTTCAAAAATTTCTCTCTGAAGAGAAAGAACATATGACGAGAAAATAAACTAATATTGTATATTTATTCTTCCCAAATCCACTAGCTTCTCTAATATATTCTGGGTTTGAAAAAAAATCAAACCCAATCACCTGTATCTTCTATATTCACATTAATGAGCAGTGTGGGCTGGGGATCATAATGCCTACCTGAAAAATTTTTAGAGTTCTAATTTGCCTGAGATTGTCTGAAATTAAACAGTCTGCCCTTTTCATAGGATGAAATGTAACTAACACATTAAAAAATAACCACAGTATTTTAAATATAAAAGATATATCAAACTATTAATTAATTCAAAAATTTAATTAATCAGCATCAACGCATTCTTTCAGCATTCTGGTTGTTATTTCCAGTGCTGTTTTAACCATTTTTAAACATTGTCTGGCCCAAGTCAAAGGCTCCCAGCAATCTCCAAAGAAATGCAAATATAACAGGGAACTACAGCTGTCAAACAATGGGCCTTCCCTCTGGCTTCTAGCTTAGGTGTGCCCAGCTGCCAGGGCCCCTTAGCCAGCGTTGGAAAGTGACTGGCATCATAGTCTGATGACTGGTTATTAAAAGTCAGGAGATCAGCCTCTGACTTCTGGTCCTGCCCTGACTCATCATCACTGTCAATGCTGAAATGAGTCAGTCCAATTCCACAGCATTCACTCAATGCAGACTCCTATGTTAGTGTACTGTGAGGGATGCAAAGATTAAAAATAATAATATATATGTGTACATGTATATGAATACATATGAATATGTATACATCCTCACTCAATGGGAGCTCAAAGATTAGTTTCAAGGGAAACATATAAATAAGTCTGATACAAAGGAGTTATTTACAGGGATCAGTTAATACAAAAAGTTTCTAATTATTCTTAGGTATGTGATCCCTAAAAATTCCAGGACTCACTGAAAGATGGAATCGTGATTAAGATGGCTGTTTCAGGCACCGTCTTCCTCTGACATCCTGAAAGCATTTCCCACAGTGCCACCTTCAGCGCCTTTTTCCTGAAACAAAAGTCCAGGTCTCACCTTCAGAAAACCTCTCCACAGAGGGCTGAGAGGTAAGCTCTGCAGATGGTGAACCCCACACGACAGTGTAAACTCACGTTCTGGTTGTCCACATACAAAGGGCTCTATCCATCCTGCATGGCCGCCAGGGTGGAGGTTCTTCTAGGCAGGGAGACCAGCCAGCAACAGGGGCTTTTCCACTGTGGAAGACCTTGAGGCCAGTCCACCACATTTGATTGCTGGATCTGGATAGGAGTCCTGACTTTATTGCTCCACAGCTTCATAATATGCTTTTCAAATGAATGGTTTCCCTTGAAGCTCCCAGCATGATTTCCTTCCGTGTGGGGTCTTGGTCCCACTTCAGACTGTTCAAGGAAGATACTTCAGGAAACACTTATGAGAAAGTAGGAGTACTTGCAAAAGTACTTATCCAATGCGTACCCTGGTTGAAGTGGATTTTGGTACCACTTAACCCTTAGCATTGAAGAAACCTTCAAATGTTGTCTAATTTATCCTTCTGCCCCTGGATTGGCCCAGAAGCCCAGACATTTAAGGATGGACTTTGCTTGAGAAGAATGTTCATGCTTTTAAATTTAAAAATTACTATGGTGATATTTCATACAAGGCACACATATTTATAGCCATTTTCTATCACGAACAAAACAAAACAGAACCCTACTTCAGCTAATTGTAAAAACAACCTTAACTTTTCATGCTATTCGTATTCAATGATTACTCCCAAAACCCATTTTTATTCTTCTTTGTCCTCACTGTGATATTACTTGGTTTTGGTAAACCCTCAAAATTATTTTCTGGTATTAAAGTAACTTTTGGAACCAAAGCGTTTCATTTTGTCCAATGCGAACTCCTCATGCTTGCATTTCAATCTCTTTCTGCGCCCAGGGAAGGCAGACAATAGCTGGTCTCGCCATCTCTGACACAAAGCTCCTTCACACACCTCAAGACCATCATTTTTTTTTTTTTAGACAAGAGATGCTTTATATCAAATCCTTAAAAATTCGTTTTTCAGAAACGTTAGTAAGCTCTGTTTATCTTGGTCCTATCTGGAGTCAGCTGAACTTGGCAGCACACGGCCTTCTCCTAGGTATAATTACAGTCTGGAGCAGAATGCAATTTGTGCAGCATTCCACTGACCTACAAGATGACCTTGTGCAGGGGCAAATTCACAGGTTGCATTAAAACCCTATTAGACATGCCTAGTTTAAGGCCAAGCCTTTTCCAGACCCCCGCCACATGCTAGGATTAGGGCGTCACACATGCGCACTATTACATTGCCCGAGGAGCTCTCCCAATGCCTTCCAGAGGGGGAAAGGCAGGCCCACACCCCATACTGTCTGAACCTGCACCTGAGCCAGTGTATCCAAATTATTACTATTTCTTACATGTGTGGGTTTTTAGAAAAACCTGCCTCTTTGAATAAGAATTAAGACAGAAATGAGAAGAAAGATTTTCTATACTGGAAAAAGCACACCCTGACTACTCACATAGAAAAGTCTTGCCAGACAGACTGAGAAAGAATTCCCGCCAGGTCCAGTGGGACTCTCACATCTACATAAAATCCTTATATACGTTCAGCTTTCTGCCTAGGCTTGGGAGACATGGCCAGAAGGAAAAATAAAAATAAACATTCTGAATAACCATGAATGCTGGGAGCGTGCTCAGCTGAGTGAATCAGGCACAGCTACAAAATTAAGATAATCATAGAAGCCTTCTTCTTCCAGGAAGCCTTCCCCACCTGAAAGTGAACTTGATTTCCACACCTATGTCTTCAATGGGTACCAAACACATTCAAACCTATTCTGTTCTTTGGCTTAGTCCTCGTGTGAATTTTCTCAGTTTCAGTTACAGGGTTTCCATCTCCAAGGAAGCTGGTTTTACCATAGAGGCTGGAGACTAGGCACAGATCTAGTTAAATACAGCCACGCTCATGAACAGCAATGAACTTCTTCTGGGCACTGCGGGCAAAGAAGGGCACATTGCTCCCTTTCCTGTCCCAATCACCCTCCCCCACCAAAAGCGAACAAACAGAGTTCACACACATGAGTAGATATCTCAAATATCCAAATGTAGATCATTTTCACTATAGAGAACAAATGAGTAGATGGTTTGCCTCTCTCAGGGAGACTGTACCCCACAGTGGAAAATATACAGAAAGTAGACAATCTGACTCTCCAAAGGAAAGTTCTAAAAAACACTCCTTCTATTTTTGTACCTTCAGACTGGCACTATCTTTTGCTTATGCTTCATATCAACACTCACTGAATGCCACTACTTGGCAACACTACAGACTTTAAGAGGCAGGATGAAAGCACATGCACTACTGATGACAAGCCATCCTGTCTTATCAGCAGTAATCCTTTGCTTTTCTAAGTCACTGGCTTGCAAAGGGGTCAAGGTGCTTACATGATGACTGTGGCATTTATCTCGAAGACATTCTGTGGACTAGGCTGGAAGGCAGGTAAAATCCTGTTCGAGATGTAGACATTGATGCACCTGTCCTAAGGACTACCAGCTCTGATGAACAAGACGATAATTTACTCTGGATACCTCTAAATCATAAATATAAATTAGTATGAGATCTGACTTCAGCTGGATGAGACAGCAGCATCTTCTGGGGATGAGACATGGTATATTAAGGGGGCATGTTGATTTAATTTCACTCTCATTTAATGTCACCCATTCATATACCACCACATTGTAAATTCTTCTTTTATAACTAATAAAAGTCTAATTTGGGAAATAGAGTAAGAATTCCCCAATGGAAGGACATTCCAAAGAGCAACACAAGATGAGACAAGGCCATGAGGCATGGTAGCTCTTAGATACAGGCCTTATATACCAAAAAAAAAAAAAAAAAAAATTGAGAGGTAGCAATGGACACAATCCCACTTCAGAGCTGTGGCTATTCCTATGCCCTCCCTGCCATTTCTAGTGTAGCAGTGACTGGAGATAAGCGACGACCGCTCCCAGCCAGTCCTGGGAGCGAGGGCCAGCTGGAGGCAATGGCAGGGCTGGAGTTGGCAGTCATCTTGCTATCTCTCCTTGGAAACATGCAATTGCTTCTTGGCAGGTGCTCAGGAAAATCAGTGCTGACTCAGCTTCCTTGTTCCCTTCTCCCCTGTTCTGCCCCCAGCCACTCTTTGGCACCACACCCAGAGAAGCTGGCTGGCTGGCTCCATAGTGCCGTATTATGAGATGTCACCCGACTGGGTACAAACAAGTCCTCACTGCTGATGGCCATCGTGGCTGGGTGTGCTTCTGGGTAGTGGCCTCTGTTGACGGCCTGAATAATGCCATTAAAATAAGCTTTCCACACGCAGCCTGATTATCTGTCCCACTAAATGTGTCGAAGCAAACTAAGCTTCACTGTTCTGTCAAACTGTTAAGTCTGAATCTCTTCCATGGCCTTATTTTCGGGGACACATAAAATTGCTCATATGAAGTTTACTTTAAGGATTTAGGCTCTTCACCAAGAAATGTGAAAAGGCAAATTGTCACCCTGTCCTGTGTCTGAGAACATATTTGGCATCCTGTTCCCTTACAGATGAGACACAAAAACCCTTTTATGGGTTTTCAGGCTAGTGGATTCTCTACAGAAAGCAAATGGAGAGAAGGCCATAGCAGGTGAAGGCTGTGGTTGGGCATGGGGTAGCTGGTTCTGTGGGATGGAGGGGAGTGGGAATGTGGGCAGCAGGTAATCCTGATGGTGTTAGAGTTTTTGTGTTATGCGTGAAACAAACTCCAAAACAAAATCACATGTGTTTTCTCACTGATTAGAGAGCTAGGAGAGAATATGACCAATGCATCCACTGCCCTGTCTTCACACAAGGCCAAAGTTGCCATCATACAAAGGTTCAGATGAAAAATGTCATCGTATTATTTCTTGGGAGTTCAAGGCCCCTTAAAGAGTGCTTACCTGTAACAATCAGGAAACATTTCTAAACCACTGACAACTAACCTGATGAGAAGCAACTGGACAGAAGGCTACACAGTCAAAAGAAAATGAAAACAGAAACAGAAGATCTATGAAAGATCCAACTTATGGTAAAACATAAAGACAAAACAAAACACAGGTCCAACTGGCCAAGGCTCTGCTTTTCAAACTGAAGGTGTGAACGCTAAGACAATGAGGGGAGCTAGGACCTCTCTTTGGGATAGAAGTTAATAACATCAGGATAACCCAGAAAACTTCAATGCTGTACCTTCACTATCATGGTTCAACTCTCAGGCCAGAACTTATTCCATATACGTAATTCAACTTTTAGCAGCAGGGTACACAATTTATTTATTCTCTGTTTCAGGAGGGATTAGAGTCCAGAGGTTCACCACTCAAGATATACCATAGGCATGATGCCACAGGACCTCTGAGTCATATTTTATTGGGGACTTTTTGTTTGTTTATTTTAAATTTCTATACTACAATTCCACTTTCCACACCTCCTGTCCCAACAATCCATCTGCATGGCTGCCAACGACTGGTAGAGCAAATATTCCTTCACTTCCCTTCTCACCCTCCTGGACCTGGCATTGAGGAGGAAGGGGAAAGCTTTCTCTCAATCATTCCCAAGTTGTACAGGGAACATCTTCATCCTACACACACCTGCATATGATAGGTAAAGCCCTTAGGAAAGTTTGGTACGGGCACTAGAACATTGTCTATAATAGTATAGGATAATCAAAAATTTGTGGGATGTCCTCCAGAAGTTTCATGTGCATGAGAATTACAAGCAACCTCATTAAAAATACAGGTTCTTGTTCACTAAGAATGGACTGGGACCTGTTTTGGATTGAATTATATTTCCCCCCCAAAAGCTAGGTTGAAGCCCTCACATCCAGGACCTCAGAATGTGACTTTATTTGGGTCATTGCAAATATAATTAGTTAAGAAGAGGACATACTAGAATCAGGTGGCTCCTCATCCAATATGACTGATGTCCTTACAACAGGATGGCCATGTGAAGACAGAGACATGGAGGAAGAATGCCAAGTGATGATGAAGGCAGAGACTGGAGTTACGCAGCTGAATGTCAAGGAATACCAGAGATGGCTGGCAAACCCAAGAAGACAGGGAGAGAAGGATTCCCCTACCGGTTTCAGAGGGGGGCATGCTTCCGTCAATAGCTTGGTTTCAGACTTTCAGCCTACAGAGCTGTGAGCTAATACACTTCTGTTGTTTCTATTTACCCAGTTTCTTGAGATGGCCCTCAAAGACTAACACAAGGTCTAAGATTCTTATATTTCTAATAAGCTATCAGGCGATACTTTTGCTTCTGGTCTGCAGACCACACTTTGAGTAGCCAGGTGACCACCAATGAATGTATTATTTTGTTTACTATCACTGGCACTTAGCATAATGCTTGATATATATATATATATGTTTATATAGTCCATGATTCCCAAAGCTTTTTTGGTGAACTAGCTGAGAATGTTTCCCTTTCTCTGTCAGTCTCCACAGTCTTCTCTTAAAGCTATATGCTCAGTTGAGGAGGTTGGCTTTCTCATATCAGGCCAATCCCAGGTACACAGACAACAACATTGCCTTCCTAAGGATTCTCAATAACAAAGTTTATATGACCTTTGGACTTCCTGTCTTATTTATACAATTTCTCATGTACTATTAAGACACTGAACCCAGTCTCATATATATTCTTGGTAGCTCAAATAGGGCTTTTCTCTCCAAACTTTAGTGTTGGGCTTTTGAAAAGAACACATGCTAATAATTACTCCAAGCTGTTTAGAGATAATGGACAACAGAAAAGTTATTATCTTCAATGTCATCGCATGTCTTTGATATGATAATCATTGCATTCAAGATATCAGAAATGATGGATGGCCTTTGATTTAGAGCATATCGTGATGCAAATTACCTCACTCTTTCCCACTTCTGCTTAGAAGGTGAAGAGCTCCTGAAAGTGGGCACTCCTAGCTTCAGGCTTCAGGCCACTGGAGGCAAAGGCTGCGACAAAACTCAAAGAGAAGCACTTTCCTTTCTAAGGGTACCTGAGGCTGCTTTACCATTTCCTTTTACGGACGTATATCACCTAGAACAACCTCACACACAGTCTTACTCTGCAGCCATGGCTGTAACGTGCACTGTTTATAACCTAAGTCACTCTACTCTGTTCACTTTCTGGCTAACAACAGCTGACATAAGTAACACGTTGCTCTGGTAGACTCACTGAGTTCCTTCCATAAACATAAAACAATGATTCCAGGAAATGTTAGGAAGAAAGAAAAGATGAAAGAGCACTATACAAACACATTTTTAAATTGCTACAAGATTCTGTTAGGGCTAACGGTATATAACTCAGCACATTTCCCCTATAATTAGTCTTTATCATCTTCCTTACTCTCACAGCACATCCATCACGGAAAGTCAGCACACGTTATATTTTATACGTAAGTCATCCACGTGAATGGAATAACAGTGGTCCAAAATGTCTACCCACCATCACTATGAAGAGCGAGCGAGCCCCTTCACCGAACCTGACAGCAATCATGAGTAGGTGCACCCAGAGGCTCTCCCATAAGGATGAGTTACCTTCTGATGGTATGAGTGCCACAAACACACTGTAGGTAATTTGCCCAGAGACACCCAGGTGCCTAATAGTCCCGTGTCCTTTCCCTTGAAATACATCTCATCCCAGCAAGGATGCACACACCTTATCAATCATGTTGCAACAAGGCAATAGCCTCTAAGATGCGAAAAGCAAAACGCCTTTGAGTTTTAGGATAGCAGAGTAAAGGCCTTTTTATTTCCTTTTCTCCTATAAAATCAACCCAAATTGAGGATCAGAAACACACAATCTATTTTTAGTGAACTACTAGACTCCTTAAATTTCAAAACAGAAAGTGTGAAGGCAGAGTAGTTGGAAGGGTAGTAAATTTCCTGCAGCGATGAAAGGACAAACCTAATTGTCTGCAGAGGAAGGCAGAACCTTGGACATGCCCACATTAGAGGCCTCATGTGCTGGGGAAGGCAAGGGTGACGGTAGCTGAATATATGGGGATTATTTAAAAGTTGGTCTATGGTGCAGTTTGGTGTCAGATGTATAATCCTACCTATCCTGATCAGGAAGTACAGGTTCTAGAGAAAACCGACCAGACTTGAGACTCACAGACATCAGGCACACAGTGGATGGGGTTGAGGTCTTGTGCTGAAATGAAGTAATTACCAAAATTCCACACCCTTCTATGCTTCTCTCTCAGAATGCTCCCAGGTAGGGTGACATCCCACCCCCTACCCCCCAGTCAGGTTCCTGGAGAAACTCCATCTGGAAAAACGGATCAGTCTAAGAGCAAAGACAAACAGATCCTATCATAGGCGGGGTGGGCTGTAAATGAAATGGCTGGTCTGCCCCACCAGGAAATCCAACCTGGGCAAACCCTGTCCATTTACCCTGAGCTTTCTATCCAGGTTTATCACACCCCAATCTTATATATAGAACAGCAGCCAAGGATCACCAACTATTTGAAGAAACCCTCTAATGTAAAATACAGAGGTCAAAACCAAAAAAAATATTTAAAAAAGGAACTTGGAAGAAGACACAGAAAGTAGTAAGCAAAAGATAATGTAAAGAAATGATAATTTATAGACTCAGAAAAGTAAAGTGAGCTTTTATAAATTAAAATATAAGTTTGAAATACAAGAATCCTTGTCCACCAAAATGGGAATTCCATAGTAACCGTCTAAAAGTGTAGAAGCAATGGGTAGCAGAACACACAAAAGAGAGACGGCTCAGAGTACTGAGAGCTGGTGCCTCTGGGGGCCGAGGTGGGAGTGGGTTGGGGGCAGCACAGGACTTCATTTTTTACTTGTAAAAGCTGTGAAATATCAAAGTAATGGTATATGTACATCTATGCATAATTTAAAGGATGTCAAAAAGAAACCATGTACTCACACACCCCTTTAAGAAGGTGAGAACTAGTATGCCTTTGAAGGATATCTTCCTCCACAATTTTCCTCCACAGGAGGCATTCTTCTGAATTTTTTGTTTATTATTCCCTTACATTAAAAAAAATAGTTATGCCACAAATGTATGATTCCATAAACTTATTTGGCTTTTCACGTTTTTGAACTTCAGACCAATGGTCTCATTCTTTTCTGACTTTTTATAACTGAGTATTAGCTCTATGAGGCATCAGTGGGAATGCATGTGGCCATAGCTGATTCTTTTTCAAAGCTGTATAGTTTTTTATTCATTATGTGGCTTTACCTCAGTCCATTTATCCATTGAAATGATGAGGGGCAGATTTCTGCTATTATAAACAAAGCTTTTCACAAACATTTTCATATGGGTCTATTGTAAAAATGTGCAAAAGTTTGAACAGACAGTGTGCACATGTTCACATGAGGTAGATTGCATTGAACTGTTTTCCAAGTACCTGGAATAACTGACCTTCCCATTAGCAGCAGGGAGAGTTCCTACTGCTCAATACCCTCTCAATGTTTCAGTGATTCTTTTCAATTTTTGCCAAGCTGGTGGGTCTAAAATGGCATCTCTGCTTTTCCTAGTTGCTGGTTATTATATTTTCATGTTTATTGACCATTCATTCCATGACAAGCCTGTTCATATCTTTTGCCCATCTTTCTATTAGAAGGTGACCATTTTCTTATTGATTGGAAAAGATGCTACCTACATTTTGGATAGGAATTCCTTTTCAGTTATTTATGTCACAAATGTCTTCTCCAAGCATGTGACTTATCTCTTCAAACTCTGTGTTATCTTTTGATGAGCAAAAATATGTTTAAAAAATTTTAATGTAATTTTATTTTAATGTACATATGCCTTACTTTACTTATGCTGTTTGTGTCTTTTCCAAGTGAGGTTGAAAGATGCTCTTATATTCTTTTTTAAAAACTACTTTTTCCTTTCTCATTCATGTACTTGATGTACCTGGAATTAATTTTTATTCATGACGTGAGGGAGGGATCTATTTTCCTTCCTTTTGGCCACATATACATTGATTTTTAATAGTCAGTTTTACCCACTGATCTGAGATACTGCATTTGTCACATATCAGCCCCCCTAAGTGCATGGATCTGCTTCTGAACCCCAAATCCTTCCACTGATTTGTTTTCTTTTATTCTGTGCCAAGTATTACCATACTACATCTACCTTACTACCTATTAATTTTTATTGCTACGTGGTGGAGTAAGTATCCTAGCTGGTCTTTCTTTTTTAGAGCTTTTTATTTTTTGATTTTGTTTATTATTCCCTTGCTTTAGAAAAATAGTCTTGCCACAAATGTAAGATTCCATAAACTTCTTTGGCTTTCATGGTTTTAACTTCAGACCAATGGAATCACTCTTTTGTGACTTGAATTTTTTTTTTAACTAAACATCATATTTAAAGTTGCTTTTATAAGGTTATTTTTTTTATTTCTTATTTATTTATTTATTTATTTTTTAATTACTTTATTGTTGTTCAATTACAGTTTGAATTTTCCCCCCACCACTATAAGGTTATTTTTGAAACCTGCTCTTCATACATATTTTTAGAATAAGTTTATCAAATTCAAAATAATCATATATACATTTTGATTAGAATTACTTTAAAACTAGAAATCAGTTTGGGTTTAATTGACATATTTATAATACTGATTTTCCTATTCATGAAGAGAGTATCTCTCTTCTTTTATTTAGATCTACTTTAATGCTTTCAATACAATATTTTTAAAGTGTATTTACGGATTCAGTCTGCTAATACGCTGTTTCGGATCTTCCCACCCATGTGAGAGAAATGGCCTGTAGCCTCTCCTGTACTCCGTGTCCTTGTCTGGCAGCGGCATCAAGAGTACACACCAGCTTTCAGTGTAACATCGCTTTCCAGCCTGCAGAGTGTTTTGTGTGAGAAGGGCATGTTTGGTATAATAAGACCATCTAGGCCTGGCACTTTGTTTGTGGAAAGATTTCAAACTACCGATCCAATTTCCTTAATGTGTATAGCACATTCAGGGGTTCTGTGTCTTCCTGACTCTGTTTTGGTAACTTATCTTTTTCTAGGAAGTTATTTCATGTGATTTTCATTTCTCTGCAAAAGTTTGCTTGTGGTATTCACGGCAGTCACATTCATCTGTATTTTCCTAATATCATTATGTGTGTTTTGCTCAGTCTCACTGAAAGTTTGTGAATTTTATTATTGTTTTCAAAGAACAGACTTTCAACTTTGTTAATCTTCTCCACTGTATTTAACTTTTTAAAAATTTCATTCTAATCTTTTAAAATGTATTAGGTTGAAGCATATAAAAGTATAAACAGTTGGTCACCTTTGACCTACAGGAATGACTTTTCTTGTTGTGTAACCTAATAGATCATTTTAATTTCTTTGGTTTGTTTCTCTTTTTCTAGCTATTCATTTTGGAAGCTTAATTTATTATTGACCTTTTGCTTTTCTAATACAATCACTTATAACCATACATTTTAGCTCTATCCTATGAGTCTTGATAACCAG
>VMDR010021382.1:0-16884 GCA_007922815.1 Macrotus californicus | reverse complement strand
AATATTTCTCATGGTCCAAAAACCAAAACTTAATTTGATAAGGACTAAATTATCTACTAGTTAAGTTCCACTTCACTGTGTATATATATGTTACGGCACTGATTTTTTTCTTTTTAGGTGACTGAATAGATATAAGAAAACAAATCTTAGTATATTTTCAAAGTAGCATCTAATTTAGATTTAACCATCAGATATTTCCAGGGAAAAGTTATGTTTCTGTTCTTTAAAGTGTATTTTAAATTAACATTTATTTCCCAAGAACGTTGATTTGAAAGGGCCATTTCACTTCCCTTAGTGCAGAAAGGATCTCATTTAGACCTTAGAAGGGCCCGGAAAAAAATAAACAAATCTGCTGAACATAAGGTCCCCTTCATTCCTTCTGGAGAGTGCTGAAATAAAATCTATTATTTAATTACACTGGATCAAGAAACAGGAAGAAAGAGATGCGTTTAAGTCACAACACCACTGAAAGAACAAATTACTATACTTCCTCTGAGAAGAAACGTGTTTTAATATGTGGATGGACATTATCTAAACATTTCAAATCTACTTGCCTAGAGGTGTGAAGGGCTTGAAACAAAATCAACATTACAATACCAAATGTCAAAACTGACGGCAGACAGAAAGAAACTACTTGCTAGGACATATTTATGAGTATTTCTGTAATATTAAAAAATTGAATTTCTGCTTCAAAATCTGTTTTCATCAGTTTAAAAAAAACAATCAAAACTCTGATATGCACAGCTAAGAAAATTTTATTAGACAAGTAGGATTTACCTTTCCTATGCTTGAATAAAATTTATGGGATATACCAAATTTAGTACAATGGTTATGGCAATAAAAATAAAGGCTTTCAGCGTATTTGACCTGCCGTAGGACTTTGGAGTTGGCAAGATGCCGTCAGGGCAGCACGAGGATGAACAGCAATAACGGATCGGACAGTCACTGACTTCACATGGCCTGCATCAGAGGTCCGCAAACTTTTTGGGTTAAGGGTTAAATAGGACATCTTTTCAGCTTGGGGGGCTATCACCCTCTGTAGCATCTACTCAGCTCTGTCACTGTAGCATGAAAGTAGCTATATACAATATATAAGTGAATGAGCATGGCTGTGTTCCAGTAAAACTCCAATTACAATAATAGGCAAAGGGCCAAATTTGGCCCGTGGGCCCGTTTGCTGACCCCTGGCCTACAGTATCATGGGGAAAATATGACAACTATATTGTGTCAGGAACAAATGCTACGCTATAAAGTAAAACAAAACAAAAAGCAGCTTCAAAACTCAACATAAATTTAAGAGTTTAAATATGCGATCCATATGTATGCAGATAAAAATATTTGGAAAATACATTATTATATTAGCTATTCCAGGTTTGATATACTTTATCAACTTTTATTCAAACAGCATTCAGAACTTCGACAGTTACTTGCAAAGTATATGCTTGCAAAGGCCTATTTTCTCCTAATGCTTTTATCCTTACAAACACAGACCAGAAGCTCCTAAAAAAATTCTCGAATAGGAATTTATACCCTTGAGTAACACACTAATACTGCATTTTTACTACGCTCACACGTGCTCTCCAATAATGAACTAGATGATAGTGAATGCCGACAATCCTGCTGAATGCCGGAGAAGCCCCATGGCTTTAAGACGTGTGAATAATTAAATACACTGATAGTGATAAGGAAATCCAGAATACAAATTCACAACAAGCTACAAACTTTGAGTTTGTTATGTTTACATGAACTATTCTTCCTCTCCTGAGAATTTTCCCTACTTTGTATGTGTGGTAAAAAAATTGGGTGTAAACTTCTTCATATGCAATTTAGTTTTTCCATTACAAAAGAGGGTTAGCATTGATTTTAGGAAAGAAATCTCAACAGAGAACAGGTAGCTATTTTGATTCTTGTCCTACATTAGCATGGCTAAAGCAAGCTTTGGCTTTCAATTTGCCTTCATTCATCCGTTTATTCAATAAATATTCCCCAAGTGCCCACTATATGAAGGGGGAGTACCCTTCCCCCCCCAAAATGGAATTATCTTGTGGAGGGCCGGCCCCTTGTAGGACAGGCTTCCCCTGCTAGATGAGTGTCCTAGGAACCCATCTGCATCAGTGTACCAGCTGGCATTGTTGTGAGAGGCCGCATTCTGCTTCAGTGAATTTTTTTTGAAAACTCAACGCATTTGCCTATTTCACAATGAGTAATTTACAAGTGCTCATGCCCACACAGCACTAAGTATTCAGCAGTTTTTGACCAAAAATGGCGTGACGTGCCCACCCTCCCTATTTACGTGAGTGGTTTTTTTTTTGTTTGTTTGTTTCCTTGGATGGAAAAAGTCCTCAAAGGGACACCTTTTGCCGATGTGGAAGAGGTGAAACAAAAAACAGCAGAAGCATCTTGGGCATCAAAATTGGTAAGTTCAAAAACTGTTTTGAGCAATGGAAAAACTGTCACGATACGTGCATCAAATGGAGAGTTTGCTGAAGATGACTGAAGTTTAAATACTCACATTTTTATAAATAAATTCTGGGTTTGTGTGTGTGTGTGTGTGTGTGTGTGTGTGTGTGTGTCTCCTCCTACACTATGCACTGTGCTAGGAGTTAGGGTATCACATCGAAGGAAAAAAAGCCATGGTCTCTGCCTTCAAGGAGCTTCCCTTATGATAGAGAATAAATAAGTCAATCAATAAAAAATTCCCAAGTCAAAATAAATGATAGAAAGAAAAAAGTGGGGATTCAGAAGATGGCAGCCAGGCAGGTGGAAGCTGAGCCCACGTGCTTGTGCCTCCGCATGGATTATCGGCTGCTCTTTCAACAAGTGACCTGAACAATCAACAGAAGCTCAGCTGATATGAATTTCTGAAGCCAAGGAGTACAGAGGGTGCTTTGCACCCTCCGGTAAGAGATTTTATAAGTTGAGGGGGGAATGCCGTGTGCGAGGTGCCTGTAGAAAAGAGAGGACAGGAAGAAAATGCTGCTTAGTGGCTCTCTCCCTTCCAGAACGGGACCCTGGTCCCACACAGGGCAACCATCAACCCTACTCAGGAGAGACGTGGAAGGATATACAAAGTCTGAGGGATGCAGGCTGCACACAGAGAGTGAGCACGCACGTCCACAGCTGCAGTGCCAACGGGGAGAGTTCCAGAGAAACTCTATCTCCTAGAACTGCTGCAGGCATCAGCAGACTGTGGAGAGACCTGACTGAGAGACTCTGTGCTTTCTGGGGAGGGAGGATGTGCAGAGAACCAGCCCAGGGCTCATTGCTACAATGTGGGGGTCACATAGAGACTCTTAAAGAGGAGCTAAGGTGAGATTCTTCAGAGATGCTGAGCTTGTGCGTGTGTGCACATGCAGCAGCTCAGCCAACAAAGAAAGCAGAGTGCAAGTGCAGTTCAAACCCACTGAGTCCAGCTACACAGGAAGAACAGACAGGGTCATGCTGAAGGGATTGTGGGACCAGACCCAGCAAGGCTAATGAGCAGGGGACACTGCAGAGTGAAGAGTTCAAGCCAGAGTCTCCTGTGAGAGCAGCAGGCTAGGGACTGGGTGGCCAGGAGCTGGCTACCTGAGATCTGCTGCAGCCAGGAAGGTCCCCTCACAGGCAGGGGTGCCCAACCCCCACCTGTGGAATTGCAGGCTCTGCAAATCAGTGAGGCCAGGCTCAGGAGCTCCCTGCTTGGTGCACATCACCAGGGGAAAGAAGGAGAAGCTCTGAAAGGGCCCTTCCTGAACTTCTATCAGACATTACTAGGTATGCTGGGCCCTTGGGCTCTGATTGACTGAAACCAGCAGAGAGATTAGAGACAGGCGCAACAGGAGGTATTCAGGGCCCTACCCAGCCTTGGCTCTTTCACAGAGCTGCCCTCAGAGCCATGCTTCCCCCCTTACCAAATTGGGTCCTCACAGGAAATGGACAGCTAATTCACCAAATGCTATATATTACTGGAAATAATCTGGGACAGACCAAGACCTGTGCAGGGGGTTGGCAGGAAAATACTCCCACCATCTTCCATGAAGACTGAACACTACTCCCGGGGATGACCCAGGGATTCTGTCCTCCTGATAGCACCACAGGCCTGGAGGCAAGTGAAGTGGTACTGGCGGTGCTCTTGGACATTAGACGAACCACTCCTTGGCCTTGCGCTGATGGAAAGCTGGCAGGGCAGAACAGTGGGGACCAGTCAAGCCTGAAGGAGACAGCCAATGACTGTGGACTGCTTGTAGTCTCGAGCAGGGGCAGATCCAGAAAGAGAAGACAGTGGCAAACGCTAGACTGAGATGAATTCCACCTGGCGCCTCTTCATTATTTGCGCTATTTTTTCTGAAGCATAGCTTTGTAACATTTTTTCTTTTATTTCAAGTTTGCTCCTATTATTTCAGGTTTTTAAGATTTTAGTTTATTTCAAATCTCATATTTTACTCCTCTCTTTTACTCCATTTTGCCTTCTTCCTTCTTATTTTCCTTTTAAGTTTTATTTGTTCCCTTCCTACAAATCATTTCTATTCCACACTCCTATTATATCTCCACCCTCCAGCCTCTCAAAACCATATTTTCTTGCCATTAGTCATCTCACATTCTTTCTCCCTTTCATAGAATATCCTTATTCTCTCTTCACCCTCACTAGTCTCTGCTCTGGTTGTTGATATGGTGGTTGCTGCATTTCTCAATTTTATTCCTGAATGGTCACTAGTTTTGTATTTCAAATCTCAAATTTTACTGTTTCCTACTCCTATGCCATTTTGCCTTCCTCCTGCCCTTTCTTTTTTTTTGTCTTAAATTTCATTTTTCTCCCTCTTAGCCTGGTTTTCATTCCTCACTGTTATTATTTCTTCTCACTCTAGCCTCTCAGAATCACTGATCCTTTCTTTAGATATCTCACAATCTTTTTAATTTTTACTTCTTATTCTCTTTCCACCTGTATTAATCTTCGCTCACTTGTCATTGATATTGTTATGGTGGACGTTTTTCTTCAATTTTGATCCTATTTCTTCACTATTTAAAAAAATTATTTTAAACCTCATATTATCCTCTTCCCTTTCCTTACTGCATTTTGCCATCTTCCCTTGTTTTTTTTATTTATGATGTAAACTTTCTTTTCTTTCTTTGTCTTGTTTCTACTCCCTATTCTTATTATTTCTCCTCCCTCTACCCTCTCAAAATAATTTTTCTCTCCATTACTTATCTGATACTTGTTTTTCCTTTCTTATAGTAGTCTTAATCTCTTTTCTCCTTTATTAATATTTGCTCATTTGTTGTTGATAGTGTGGTTGTGGGTGGGGGTTATTTTTGAAAGTGTGGGTTTTGTTTCCTGGGTTGTTCTATTTTGTTCTGGCAGCACCTGTACAACAGCATATAAGATGTGGTGGGGAATGTGACTCTCAGTCAGCCAGCTGGAGATGGAACCCACCAAACAATGATACAACAACAACCAAAACCCAACTACAACAAGAGAGCCCACATAAATGACATAAAGGGCATCCCATGAGCATCCAACTCAGGAGATCAATGAGACTGCACCACTGAGTTCCATAAGACTCCTACCACAGAAGGCCATCTGAGGAAGACAGGGAGGCAAAGAATATCAACCTAATATGCAGAAATAAATGAAAAAAGTCACCTAAAATGGGGAGACAAAGAAAGAACCCTCAATCAAAAGGAAAGGAGGAATCTCCAGAAAGAGCACTAAATGAAACTGAGGTAAGCGATCTATCAGACACAGAGTTCAAAATAATGGTTATAAGGATGCTCAAGGAGCTCAGTAAGAACTACAAGAAACTCTATGGAAGTTAACAAGGAACTTAGTGGGAACTACATCGGCAAGGAAAAGGACATAGAAACTATGAATAAGAGCCAGGGGGAAATGAAGAATACAATATTTGAACTGAAGAACAAACTAGAAGGAATTAAAAGCAGGCTAGATGAAGCAGAGGATAGAATCAGAGACTCAGAGGACAAGGTAGAAAAAAACACCCAGACAGAACAAAAAAATGAAAAACAACTAAAAGAGAAATGAAGACAGTTTAAGAGAGATGTAAGACAACATTAAACACAATAACATTCACATCACAGGGATACCAGAAGGAGAAGAAAAGGAGCGAGGGAGAGAAAACCTATTTGAGCTCTGCACTGCTAGCACCTCACACTTGACTCCTGTAGGAGTCTACAAAACTCTGTCCACTTGAGCGGGGTGCTGATCAAAGCATAATTATCAGCAATTATTACAAAAAAGGGCCTACAATGAGTCCCTTATATTCAGAAGACATTCAGATATTTTTGAATGAGTAATTAATAAACAAAATTGAACTTCCAGTGAAGATGGAGATGCAGGCAGACACACTGTGCCTCCTTGCACAACCCAAAGAAGGACAACAACAAACTTAAAAATAAAAAACAACCAGAACTGACAGAAAATAGAACTCCATGGAAGTCTGACAACCAAGGAGTTAAAGAAGAAACATTCATCCAGATCGGTAGGAGGGGCGGAGACGGGCAGCCAGGTAAAGAGGACTCGTGGCAAGGTGGCAGCTAGAGAATGGAGCAGGCAAAGCAGCAGTTGGCAGACCCAGTGAGGCAGCAGCTTGTGGACTGGGTGGACCCACATTCACGTGCAGATAAACTGGGAGAAACAACTGGGGAGGGAGATACACGGTGCAACCCAGAGTTCCAGTGTGGAGAAATAAAGCCTCAAAGCCTCTGACTGAAAACACCTGTGGGGGTTGAGGTGGCAGCAGGAGAAACACCCAGCCTCACCGGAGAGTTCACTGGAGAGACCCACAGGGTCCTAGAATGTACACAAAGCCACCCACCAGGGAATCAGCACCAGAAAGGTCCAATTTGCTTGTGGGTAGTGGGGGAAGTGACTGAATATAGGCAGAGAGCAGAGCAAGTGGCATTGTTCCCTCTCGGACCCCTCCCCCACAAACAGTGTCACAACCCAGCGACTTGGGTTGCCCCGCCCTGGTGAATACCTAAGGCTCTGCCCCTTACTAGTTAACAGGCATGCTGAGACAAAAAAAAAAAAAAAATGGCCCAAGTGAAAGAACAGATCAAAGCTCCAGAAAAAAATACAACTAAGCAATGAAGAGATAGCCAACCTATCAGATGCAGAGTTCAAAACACTGGTAATCAGGATGCTCACAGAAATGGTTGAATTTGGTCACAAATTAGATGAACAAAAGAAGGCTATGCTAAGTAAAATAAAGAAAAATATACAGGAAACCAACAGTGATGGGAAGGAAACCGGGACTCAAATCAATGGTGTGGACCAGAAGGAAGAAAAAAACTTTCAACCAGAACAGAATGAAGAAACAAGAATTCAAAAAAAATGAGGAGAGGCTTAGGAACCTCCAGGATGTCTTTAAATGTTCCAATATCCAAATCATAGGGGTTCCAGAAGGAGAAGAGGAAGAGAAGGAAATTGAAAACTTATTTGAACAAACAATAAAGGAGAACTTCCCCAATCTGGCAAAGGAAATAGACTTCCAGGAAGTCCAGGAAGCTCAGAGAGTCCCAAAGAAGTTGGACCCAAGGAGGAACACACCAAGGCACATCATAATTACATTAGCCAAGATGAAAGATAAAGAGAGAATCTTAAAAGCAGCAAGAGAAAAGGAGACAGTAACCTACAATGAAGTGCCCATCAGACTGTCAGCTGATTTCTCCAAAGAAACCTTACAGGCAAGAAGGGGCTGGCAAGAAGTATTCCAAGTCATGAAAGGCAAGGACCTACATCCAAGATTACTCTACCCAGCCAAGCTATCATTTTTAATGGAAGGGCAGATAAGGTCAAGTTAAAGAAGTTCATCATCACCCAGCCCTTACTATATGAAATGTCAAAGGGGCTTATCTAAGAAAAAGAAGATAAAAAATATGTACAGTAAAATGACAACAAACTCACAGGTATTAACAACTGAACCTAAAAAAAAAAAACCAAAAAGAAAAACAAGCAGGGCAAACAACTAGAACAGGAACAGAATCATAGAAATGGAGATCATATGGAGGGTTATCACTTGGGGAGTAGGAATGGGAGGGGGAGAGAGGGGGGAAAAGGTACAAGGAATAAATGGTAGGTACAAAATAGACAGGGAGAGGTTAAGAACAGTATAGGAAGTGTAGAAGCCAAAGAGTTTATATGTACGACACATGGACATGAACTAAAAGGGGGGGAATGCAGGTGGGAGGGGGTGTGCAGGGAGGAGGGGAATAAAGGGGGGAAAGTAGGACAACTGTAATAGCATATTCAATAAAATATATTAAAAAAGAAAAGAAAACCTGTTTGAAAAAGTAATGGAAGAAAACTTCTCTAAGTTGGTGAGGAAAAAGTCACTCAAGTTCAAGAAGCACAGAGGATCCCAATCAAGATGAACCCAAAGAGGCCCACTCCAAGATACAGCATAATTAAATTGGCAAAATTTAAAGACAAGGAGAAAATCTTAAAGGTAGCAAGGGAGAAACAGCTAGTAACATACAAGGAAGCTCTGATAAGGCTATCAGCTGATTTCTCAACAGAAACACTACAAGTCAGAAGGTAACGGCATGAAATATTCCAAGTAATGAAAAGCAAATGTCTGCAACCAAGACTTCTCTACCCATCAAGGCTCTTATTTAAATGGAAGGTGAAATAAGGACCTTCCCAGACAAAAAAAGGCTAAAACAGTACATCTCCATTAAACCAGCATTGCAAGAAATGCCAAAGGGACTGCTTTAACAAGTTGAAGAAAAAGAGAGAGGGGGAACACAGGTACAGAGAAAAAAATGTTAATCAATAAATACCTATCAATAATAACCTTAAATTTAATTGGCTTAAATGCTATCAAAAGACATAGCTGAAAGGATAAGAAACTATGATCCGCATATATGCTATCTACAAGAGACCCACCTCAGAATAAAAGATACACACAAGCTGAAAGTGAAAGGATGGAGAAAAATATTCTAAGCAAATACATGGAAAAAAAGCTGGGGTGACAATACCTATATCAAACAAAATGGCTTCAAAACATAAGCCATAGCAAGAGAGAAAGAAGGTCACTACATAATACTTAAGGGAGTAGTCCAACATGAGGATACAACCCTTGGAAACAAATGCACCCAACATAGGAGAACCTAAATATATACGGAACTTCTTGGAGGACTTCAAGAAAGATATCGAAAGCAACACAGTCATCATAAGAGATTATAACACCCCACTGTTAACAATGGATAGATCTTCTAAACAAAGAATCAACAAGGATATTGTGTTATTGAATGACACTCTAGATCAAAGGGACTTAATTGGTATTTATAAAACATTTCACCCCAAAGAAATAAAATATACATTCTTTTCAAGTGCACATGGAACATTTTCGAAGATAAGTCACATGGTAGGACACAAAACAAGACTCAAAAAATTGAAGAAAATTAAAACCATATCAACATCTTCTTGGTTCACAATGGCTTGAAATTAGAAACCAACCTCAAGAAAAAAACTCAAAAACATTCAAACACATGGTGACTGAGTTACATGTTATTAAATAATGAATGGGTTAACAATGAGATCAAGGAAGAAATCAAAAAGGATCTTAAAATAAATGAAATTGAACACACAGCAACCCAAAACCTTTGGGACACAGTGAAGGTTGTTCTGACAGGAAATGTCATACCATTATACGCCTACCTAAAGAAGACAGAAAAATCTCAAATAAACAACCTAACCCTACATCTACAAGAACTAGAAGAACAACAACAAAGTCCAGAGTGAGTAGAATGAAGGAAATAATCAAGGTCAGAAAAGAATTAAATAATAGAGAGATAAAAAACAATTTACAGGATCAATGAATCCAGGAATGGTTCTTTGAAAACATAAATAAAACTGAAAAACCTTTAACCAGATTCATCAAGAAGAGAGAGGACCCATATAAATAAAATCACAAATGAAAGAGCAGAACTTACAAACAGTACCACAGAAATACAAAGAATCGAAAGATTTTACTATGAACAACTATATGCCAAAAAGTTGGACAACCTGAACGAAATGGATAAATTTCTAGGAACATACAATCTTCCAAATCTGAATCAAGAAGAAGTAGAAAGCCTGATTAGATGGACAACAACCAGTGAAATTGAAGCAGTAATCACAAAACTCCAGGCACACAAAAGCTCTGGACCAGATGGCTTCACAAGTGAATTTTAACACTAACTTCTATCCTTCTCAAACTATTCCAGAAAATTTAAGAACAGAAAGACTCCCAAACTCTTTTTATGAGGCCAGTATTATCCTAATCCCAAAACCAGTTAAAAAAAACAAAGAAAAAAATCTACAGGCCAGTATCGTTGATGGCCATAGATACTAAAATCCTCAACAAAATATTGGCAATCTGGATCCAGCAATATGTTAACAAGATCATATACCACGATCAAGTGGGATTCATCCCAGGGGTGCAAGGATTGTACAATATCAGCAAATCAATAAATGTAATACAACACATAAACAAAATGAAAAACAAAAATCACATCATCATACCAATAGATGCTAAAAAAGCATTTGATAAAATCCAGCACCCATTTAACAATAAAAGCACTCAACAAAGTGGGAATGGAGGGAGCATACCTCAAAATAATGAAGGCCATATATGAGAAACTCAGGGCCAACATCACACTCAACAGGCAAAAATTAAAAGCTTTCTCCTTAAGATCAAGAACAAAACAAGGGTGTACTGGAAGTTCTAGCCACAGTGTTCAGACAAGAAAAAGAAATAAAAGGCATCCAAATTGGAAAGGGGGAAGTGAAACTGCCATTATTTGCAGACAACATGATAGTGTAAATAGAAAATCCTATCGTATCTAACAAAAAGCTACTCAATATAATAAGTGAATTTGGCAAAATAGTGGGATAAAAGGCAATATTCAGAAATTGAGGGCACTTTTATACACCATCAATAAAATATCAGAAACTATGGGAAAAAATCCAATTTGCTGTAGCAACAAGAAAAATAAAGTACCTAGGAATCAATTTAATCTAGGAGATAAAAGACTTGCACTCAGAAAACTATAGAACATTGTAGAAAGAAATTGAGCAAGATACAAATAAATGGAAGCATATACCATGTTCATGGATTGGAAGAATTAACATCAAAGCAATCTACAGACTCACTGCAATTACTATCAAGATTCAAAAGGCATATTTTACAGATCTACAACAAGCATTTTAAAAATTTATATGAAACCAAAAACAGACCCCAAATAGCCTCAGCAATCCTGAGAAGAACAAAGTAAGAGTGATCACAATACCTGATATCAAAGTATACTTAAAGGCCACTCTAATCAAAACAGTCTGGTACTGGCATAAGAACAGACACATAAATCAGTGGAACAGAACAGAGAGCCCAGAAATAAACTCATGCCTCTATGGTCAATTAATATTTGACAACGGGGGCATGAGCATACAATGGAGTAAAAATAGCCTCTTCAATAAATGGTGTTGGGAGAACTGGACTGGTACGTGCAAAAAAATGAAACTAGACCACCAACTTACACCACACACCAGAATACACTCAAAATTGATAAAAGACTTAAATATAAATTGTGACACCATAAAAGTCATAGAGGAAACCATAGGCAATGAAATTCCAGATATCCCACATAGCAATATTTTTGCTTATATATCTCCTAGGGCAAGGGAAATAAAAAAAATATAAACAAATGGGACTGCATCAAATTGAAAAGTTCTGTATGGCCAAAGAAACCATCATAAAATGAAAAGGGAACTGACCATATGGGAGAACATATCTGCCAATGATTCATCGGACAAGGGTTTGATCTCCAAAATATACAAAGAACTCATCTGACTCAACACCAGGGAAACAAATGATCCAATTAAAAATGGGCGAAGGACCTGAAAAACACTTCTCCAAGGAGGGCATACAGATGCCCATAGACATATGAAAAGATGCTCAGTATCACTAGCCATCAGAGAGATGCAAATTAAAACCACAATGAGATATCACCTCACACTGGTCAGAATGGCTACCATTAATAAATCAACACACAACAAGTGTTGGAGAGAATGTGGAGAAAACGGAACCCTAGTGCACTGTTGATGGGAATGCAGACTGGTGCAGCCACTGTTGAAAACAGTGTGGAATTTCCTCAAAAAACTAAAAATGAAACTGCCTTTTGACCTGGCAATTCCACTGCTAGGAATATACCTTAAGAATCCTAGAACACCAATTTAAAAGAACTTATGCACCCCTATGTTCATAGCAGCATTATTTACAACAGCCAAGATCTGGAAACAGTCTAAGTGTCTATCAATAAATGAGTGGATAAAAAAACTGGTACATTTACACAATGGAATGCTACACAACAGAAAGAAAGAAAGAACTCCTTCCTTTTGCAACAGCATGGATAGAACTGGAGAATATTGTGCTAAGTGAAATTAGCTAGTCGGTGAAATACAAATACCACATGATCTCACCTATAAGAGGAGTGTAATGCACAAAATAAACTAATGAGAAAAACAGAACAGAGGCATGGAAACATGAAACAGACTGAGAGCAATCAGAGGGGGAGGGGAGAAGAATAATGGCTGAAGAAGAGGAAGGGACTAGTCAAAGAACATGTATAAATGACCCATGGACATGGACAACAGTATGGGGATTGCCTGTGGGAACAGGGGGTGGGCTGGGTGGAGGAGGGTAAAGGGGGAAAAACTGGGAAAACTGTAATAGAATAACAATAAAAATTTTTTTTAAATAGGTTGCTAAAATAAAGCTTATGATGGATGGGAAGGGCATCTACATTTGACATGGGTGCCAAGAAATGCCTCTCTTGGCGACATTTTAGTTGAGATCTGGGACCTCAAGAATTACAGGCCTCTTGCCCCTCAAAGACACACACTGATTGGGAAAAAGTGGTGGAAGGACAAACATGTGCAAAGACCCTTACATAGCACAGAACTTGACCTGAATGAGAAATTTAGATGGCAAATAATGTGTTAACGAAAAATAAGAATGAACAAATGAGTACCAAAGAAAAGGGCAGAAGTCAACACATGTGGCACAGAATTGGCCATTGTAAGAAGTTTGAGTTTACTGCACATGCAAGGAAACTATCAGGTTTTTCAGCTGGCTGACCACATGATTTATCCACAGTAGGACTTTTTTGTGAGTGTGAAAGAAGGCATTATTAATAATCACACCTGGATAACTTGTTTAAACCAGACTGTCCTGGGTAAACAGAAACCTAAACAAAAAAGTGAAAAGGTCCAACTGCATTTTAAGAGCTCTTCTGCTTAAGGAGAATAAACTGAAACAGGGCAAAAGTGGAGGCAGGGGGTCCAGAAAGGGGTAATGCTTGCTGACTCTGGTAACAGGAAGCAGATGTATTTGAGATATACTTCAGAGGTAGACTCAACGGAACTTCATGATATGTGCTCAGTAAGTTTATTCAAGGACAGAAGTGGTACTATGGAAAGGAAAGTACTATTAATGGGGATGAAATATATGGGGCATACTGATTTAATGTACAACATTTCAGAACTTTTTAAGATAGTATCACTTGTGTAATCAACAGATAGGTTTTAACAGAGTTGCAATATTTCATTAATTTACAAGTCTATAAATTCAAAGTTTAAGAGGCATTTCTTTTAAATCTTCAAAATTAATGATTAGTAAATGTTAAATTTTCAAGAGCAGAAAAAGTCGCATATGAAGTTTCCAAGAGCACAAAATGCAGAGCAAATATACCCTTATTCTTATCCCACACCTCTTTTAAAAACTAGACATTTCCTCCTTACCAGTCACAGGTCCAGAAATCAGGTAAAATTGTGTTGTGCCAGTACGACATTATAAAGATATTTGCATATTCTCAGGACTCAGTAACTTTCTTTTTGGGACCCAGTTTCCTTGTTTAAAATGTGAGATAATAATAACTTCTCCTCAGAGTTATTATAAGATTATTACAGACTTCTCCTACAAGGGTAAAACAATACCGCAGTATGCAGACCTTTTCATTAGGGTATGAAAAGCTAAAGAATAAACGTGCAGCACATCTTCCAGAAATGTTGATTGTATTCAATAGAAAGTAGTTTGTATTTGTATTAAAATATACAAGACATGTGCCCTGGCTGGTGTAGCTCAGTGGATTGAGTGCAGGCTGTGAACCAATGGGTCACCGGTTCGATTCCCAGTCAGGGCACATGCCTGGGTTGCAGGCCAGGCTCCCAGTGAGGGTCAAGTGAGAGGCAACCACACATCGATGTTTCTCTCCCTCTCCTTCTCCCTCCCTTCCCCTCTCTCTAAAAATAAATAAATAAAATCTTTAAAAATATATACAAGACACATTATGGTATAGAATACAAAATTTGAATTAAATTTTCTTAAGAAACTTTTTAAAAAGTCAAACTCAGCAGATCACTTGGTCTAATCCCTCCTATTGTTGTAAATGTATGCAAAGTGCATAGAACATGGAGCAGCTGCCTGTATAAGTCTGGAACAGGGCAGGCACTACATACAAGATATTATGAGGGAAAACTAGCTTTAGTGCTTGAGAAACTACAAACACCAAGTTCTGGATATACCATTATTTTTATTAAAGAATTATCTCTTTCTCAACATTTTGCTCAAAAAAGAACTTTATGCCCTGGCTGGTGTGGCTCAGTGGATTGAGCGCTGGACTGCAAAGCAAAGGGTCACTGGTTCAATTCCCAGTCAGGACACATGCCTGGGTTGTGGGCCAGGTCCTCAGTGGGGGGCACATGGGAGGCAACCACACATTGATGTTTCTCTCCCTCTCTTTCTCCCTCCATTCCCCTCTCTCTAAAACGAAATAAAGAAAATCTTTAAAAACAGGACTTTACAAAATTGTCATTGTCATTTTTTCTAAATATTTAAAACAGTGTGGTATACAGCCCATGTAAAAAGAATCTTTTCTGTCTCACTGGTTATTTGGATTGTCTCATGAAATGCACACTCTTCTGGGAGCCTTATATTTAAAAATAAACACACACATACACACACATAATCAAAGGCAGATTACAAAGAGAATGTAAAATCTCGGACTGTCCAGACCACTAAATAAATGGCACCAGACAAGAAGGGGAGGTTTCTTTTTCTATCTCTACCACTTATCTGCAAAATTACTTGACGCCAGAAACCACATCTTATCCTATTATGTACCCCAAGCCCCCAACAGGAGAGTAGACACTCAGTGTTTTTTATTGAATGTTTAATGAATGCGTGTCAGGCAGTGTCCCAGGACTTAAGTGTGGTATGTAAGCACTTCAGCATCTTACCGATTGGTCTCAGAGATGGAAACAACTTAATCAAGGTCTCCCAGCTCCTAGTGGGCCGGGCGATGGAGCCAGGGAGAGACCAGTCCTGCGGTTTCAGGCCAGGGACCCTACCCTGTCAACTGAAAAGTGTTGTCTCAGAGGTTCTGAGGTCTCAGGTTCTTGAACGTAGTCTCTTTCAGTATAAAAACAGAACTAGTCACCACCCTTTGGCCAAATAAAGAGTCACTTTTAGGCATGCAACCTGAGGTTTCAAATTAAAAGAATCAATTTAGTGTTTCAAATTACCAGTGAAAGAATTCTGAAAGCTTTAATAATCATATAAAACAGTTGATATCTTTAAGGTACGAGTTTTCAATTTCATATTGTGGGTTATTTTATGAGAGGAAAAAAGAATGAGTGGACCACCAACTCCACCTATACCCACTAGCCACTGAAAAAAACCTCATCATCACTCATAGAAATAGCGTATGAGAAAATACTTCAGAAATGTCGTTAATTAATCCATGTCATAAAACAGACTACAGACACTGTCATATTATAATAAACCTTAGAAGAAAAGGGCTAGCAGACCACCCAGAGGTGCCTAGGAGCCCTCAGCAGCTGGTGGGGACCACACTTTGAGAACTACTGTTATAAGAAATGAAACTGCTTCCTCCTCAGTAATTCAGGACTCATTTTGTTGTTGTTGTCGTTGAGGGAACACACTGTCCTTGTAAGCCAAAAACATCAGTATAAAGACCTCTAAATTCTTCCAAATCACCATCACAACCCCAAACTATCTTGTTTACGGGATGTAGTCATGTAGTTGTACTTAAATAAATAAAAGACAGGGGGTCAAAGGAAGTGCCGGCAGGCAGGAGGAGGGATACTGATACTTGACTGATGGAGAATTCACTGAGAAGGTAATCTGTAGGAAGACAGCGGGCAAGACAAGCAGCTATCTGAAAAAGAATATTTTAGGCAAGTACAAAAGCCCAGAGGTAAAAGCTTCCCTGGCTATTCAAGGAATATCAGGGAGGCCCACAAGCAGGAAGACTCAGCATGATACCAGAGAAGGTGGAAAATGTGCTGGGAGACTACACCCTGTAGGGCCTATGAGGTGACTGCGAGGATTCTGGCTTTTACAGTGAAGTGAGAAAACACTGGAGGGTTTGAGCAGAGGAGCAACACTATCTGTCTTACACCTAAAAGGATCACTCTATCTGCTCTGTTGAGATTAAACTCTAGTGAGGACACATAAGAAGCAGACACTAGTTATCAAAGGCTACTGTAAACTGAATATAAGTGCAGGCTAGAGATATAAATTTGGGACTTAGCAGCATATATGTAGAATTTGAAGCCAGAGCCTAGGAAAGAACACCCAGGAGGAAGTAGGGAAAAGGCAAGAGTGCTGGGGACCCATCTCCCGGGAACTCCAGACAGAGAACAGCCAGCAAAGGAGGCTGAAGAAAGTGAGGCAAAGGGAAATACGCTGTGGTGCCCCAGAAACCATTTGAAAAAAGTGTTTCACCAATAAGAGAATGGATAACTGTGTCAAATATTACTGATAAGCCAAGTAAGGTAAAGAAATATTCACTGCCAGCCTCAGCAACGTGGAGTTCTCTTGTTGCATC
>VMDR010021381.1:0-16892 GCA_007922815.1 Macrotus californicus | reverse complement strand
CCAGTCTGACAATCTTTGACTTCTGATTGGATAGTTTAGATAAATTCCATTTATTAAGATCAGTTTTCTATTTGGTATTGTCTTTACTTCATCATCAAAATGTTCACTGATATTTCCTAATAGCTCCTCCTCACCAGACTCCTCTCTTCTAGGCCTGTCCCTGTTAAAGTATTATACCTCTAACTCCATTAACAACTAAGTCCATTAACAGGCTTGGCTATGTGATTGATTAGTTTTTTTATCAATTAAAAGTGGATATAATTGAATGGGCTACTTCTGAGTAGAAACTTTGAGAGTTACCATGTTGTTCTGAGTTGTTCTCTGCTACAGTACTGTGGTCCAGACTGAAGCTATTCCTTTGGTCTAGGTCCCAGATTGAATATCTAAAGCCAGCTGAGCTGAAGACTGGCATGTAATGTGAGTGAGAAATAAACCTTAGGTTCTGTAAGGCTATCCTGCATTAATAATTACTAACTAATGCAGGATAGCCTTACAAGATCTGATTAATGCATTTTCTGATTAATTTCTTTCTACCCTATTATTTGCTTTCCTCTATTTCTCTGTCTCTCATTCTTCCCTTTTTTCTCCTATTATGCTTTCTTGATTGATTTTTAATTTTTTTCATTTTTTTTCTCCCCATAACGTTTTGGAATTAGTCTGTATTTTTAAAGTCATTTCCCCATCTATTTTAACTTGTATAATAGTATCCATTAGGATAGACTATGTTATGCACTGGGAATAAACAATCCAAATTCTCAGTGGCTTGGAATCATAAAGATGTTCATGCTCCCTCTCACTATAGGCTGATGCAGGAACTACACCATTCGGGAACATGGGGTGTAGCAAGATGAGAGAATAGTTTGTAGCGGTGCTCAAATGCATCTGCCTTGGGTCACTTCTCATAAAAGCACATACCACAACCAAATTCTTAGAAGCAGGATAGTGCAATTCTCCTGTGTGAGTAGAAGGAGAGGGAAACTTGAAATATTGGTCAGGAGATGTACTGTCTACAACAGTTTGCCCTCCTGCTTACCACTCTTTCTCCCGTGTAGATTGCCCTTATTCCCACCTCAAGGGAGACAACCCCAAAGTCCCATCTAGTTAGAAAATTCAGCTCAGAGTCAAGTCTCCTCTGTGTTGTGGATGCATAGCAATCTGCAAAAGATCCTAAAGTGGTTATTCTTGATACAAGCCCTCTGAATCAAAAAGACAAATTATGTTCATTGCATGCTTCCAATATGATGAAACAGACGTAGCATAACTAGAAAAGTACTCACATTTGGAAAAGAAAAGCTCCATGATACATAGCAGCCACTGCTCCATGGTAATTTTGAAATTTTGGTAGACAAATATTGTTAAGGCCCTCCATCTCTGAGGTAGGAAATGTTCCTTGATTAAATCTACTCTCCAGAGAGTGGAAGGACTTCTTTTTCTATTGTTCTCTGTGGCCCTGACTCTGCCTTCTGGGAAGTTCTTCCTTTTCCCTTATCTTCTTGACCACATCTGAAACAGAGGGCAACAGAACCTCCTGTGGGTCATGCAGTTTTCTCAGTTCTTTTCCTGCCCTACTTCCTCTGGCAATAAAACTACCCATCCTATCCGTTTGATTCCATCAGCTGTATGTGCCAGTATCCAGTTCTTTTATAAGATGTACTTTCTTAGGGTATTATATTTCTCTTTTCTCACACACACACATTTTTCTGCATTCCCACCATTTTAATATAAGGCAGTTCGAGCCTACTAGATGTCACTGGGGAAGATTAATTAGTTATTTTATCTAAATAAGCAATTTTTGGATACCACATCCTAATTGGCTTTTTGCCCTGAAGTTCTTAATCCATCCAGTGGTTTTCACAAAGTTATAATGGGCACACCTTTACTTTCATGTCTGCCTCAAAACTGAGTTGTGAGTAGTTTTTGTTGCTCAAAGATTTTCTTATATTTGATTTTTACATTTTGGTATGGTGAGGTTGTTTTCTTTTTGATCTCTGAAAGTCCATGAATTTTTATATTTTCTACTGTCTTCCTGTTTGCAAAGATGCAGATTCTTTTGTGAATTCAGGAAATGATCAAATGCAGTCAACAATTACCAACACTCACGAGTGAAGTTTTGTTTTCCAACTTCTTCCCCTAGAGACGCACTGTCTCTATAACCTTGGACAAGTTACTTAACCTCTTTGTGTATAGGCTTCTTCAGTTTATAATATTGAGCTAATAATAGTATCTTCTTTAGAGGAATTTAAAGTAATAATTCAAGTAAACCCTTAGAACACTCTGGCATGTACAAGTGTTTCCTATTGTAATTATTACTACTTGTCACAATGTAAGCACTTCAGTTTACATCCCTTGCTGTAGACAAAATTCCATCTCTCCACCAACAGAGATACGGCCTTAGCCAGATGATCAGATCAGATCATCATAACAGAGCAGCTGTGCTTTCTAGGTTATTCTGCTCTAAGTAGTTCTGCATATGAACATCAGTCATTCAGCCCATGTTGAGCTAAAGCATGGCCAGTTCAATTACTTTCAATAGTCTCTATTCTAAAGGGAAGATCCTCCCTCACATCCTTCCTGTAGTTTTCATTTTCCCAGCTCCAGATACCCTGCACATAATTAACCAAAAAGGAAAAAGCAACACTTGGCAAGGCACTGCTTTCTAAACTCACACAGGCAAACAGTGTTTTCCCATCTTCACCTTGAACCTCACTCCAAAAAAGTTGCAGCATCTCAGAGACATCTCTGATTCAAACACACTTGAGAAAGCTCATTACCAAACAGAATGCTAGCCACTCAATCTAAATGGTCTGAGTCAGGTGAAGGGTGACTCTTCCTCCTCTCTACCCCCAAAAAGGTGAAATCAACTCTATGTCTTTCAGGACCGAAAAAAGCTGGCAATTAATAAAAGTTTCCAAAAGAATCCTAAAGTCTGGCTTTAAGTAATTAGATCTAGATCTAAATTTAGATTCTAAATAAAATGGACATACAATTTTATCAAAATAGAGTTTACTCTCCACAGTCTTAAAGTCTGCTTTTTCACTTAGCAGTGTTTTACTAACATATTTGATGTCGATACATTTACAATACTGTTTTTACTGGCTTTATGGTATTCAGATGTATGAATGGAACAATTCCCTATATTGGACATCTGGATTGTTTCCTGAGACTCCCTAGGACAATAGTGATGTGGTAACATTCTTGAAATTAAATTTGGAGAGCAGATTTATTTGTTAACCTTGAGATTTTTTTAAAGATGCAGTTCCCCTAAGTCTTGCCTACCTTTGAAAATAATCTATTTGTAAGAAAGAAAATTTAAAATATCCTAACTTGAATATTCCATCTATTTCCAGTTAGACCCTAATTGACACGGAAGCTATTACTTATCAATATCTGCTGTGTGTCCTGTTCTTTACTTAAATCACCCAAGAACGTTTTGTGCTGTGTTATTATCCTCATTTAAGAAATGAGGCTCAAAGAAATAAAGTAATATGTCCAAGGTCACAGCTAATTAAGAGCAGAAAACTTGAATTCTTTTTGGTCAGACCTCAAAGTTCAGGAACTTTCTCTAACACCACATTCCAAAAGAGATAACATAATTCAATTTTTTTTATTGATCCAACAATATTTTAGATTAAGTGAGGAAGGTGATCATTTAAAACTGTCAGTGAATGAATTTGCAAAATGAATAACCACTAAAATTTGGAAATTAAAATGTTTAGCTATAAGGTAGCTGAAATCAAGAGGCACTGCTAATTTCCTTTGATCCCCACAACACAGTTTGTACCATCTGCTCTGAGATGGGTGCATGCTCTGGCTAAACACCATGCTCTTCCTTAGTGCCTGTCCTAAACTCTTTGAGAAGTCTCTATTCATGAGTCTAACTCTCTGCCCTTGTGGATGATCTTTTCTCCACTGGGCATTGTCAAAGACATAAGTACTAAAGCCACCGTGTTTTACATTTAACAGAGGAAATGTTTGAAGAGTTTGCCACATTCCTTGTTCTTAAGGTTGTGGGACATAGATACTGGTTGGCTCCTTTCTGCCCACCCTTTGATCTAAATCTGTCTATCTGTTGGAAAGATCAGCTTCTCCCAATTGAAAGATAAATGCATCCTGTTTGTCCTGTTGGCCAACTGCTGAAACTGAATTTGTTGGTTTGTAGCTTTGCATTACTACGTTATTGAGGCTGCCCTTCAGGAAAGTTGAACCCCTCACTCAGTGGCCACCCTTGGCATGCATCAATTAGGACAGGTTCACCTGCAAGAAAGGGTGCCTCAAAGCATAGGAATTTTCTTGTTTCAAAGTGGGCAGTTCCAGAGATGATGGGCAACTCAAAATGTCATCAGTGATCCAGTTACAAGATGGCTACCAAGGCTCTAGGCATTAGGTCCCTTTTTTTCCCCAAATTCTCACCCTAGGATATGTTTACTGAGTTGAAAGAGAGATGAAGGGAGACAAAGAGAAACAATGATATGAGAGAGAAACATCAATCGGTTGCCTCCCATACACGCCCTAACCGGGAATCTAACCTGCAACCTAGGTAGGAACCCAGAACCTTTTGGTTCATGGGATAGCCTTCCAACCTAATGAGCCACTGGGCCAGGGCTAGGCATTAGGTCTTCACACTACTTTTAAAGAGAAAAAGGGGGCAGAGGAAAAACACCTTTCCTGTTCATCAGGAAGGAACTATTTTCCAGATTTTCTCCTATGCCTATAGTGGGAAGTGGATCACATGGCCATCTCCAACTGCAAGACAAGCTGAAGAGTATCTAGTGAAGGGGTTTAAAATCCCCATGATTGGCTTAGGCCAGTCACAATTTATGTGTATTCAGCCTTTTTGTTCCTACCTTTTTAGTGCTTTTTTTGATCCTTCACTTTCACAGTGGGTAATGCTGAAAAAAGGAGAAATGACTGGTGGGTGAGCAGCTCATGTGATACAGTGTGTCATATGATGGATACTCTGTGCTTCGATAGGTAAGAAAGAACAATAAAGTTACCTATACGCTGTGATTAGGGCTGGCCAAGTACTGGGCTGGGTCTATGCTTGGTTCCTTTAGTCTTGGCCATTAGAATAGTGAATGAGATAACAAAGACACTAAAATTGAAGGAATAAGAAAGCCAATTAAGATCCTCCATAGGCTAAACTCATTACAAATACCATTAAGAGGCTCAGCTGGGCCAAAAATTAGGAGGCAACGGAAGTTGTAGTTCCAAGTCTGGCAGAGAGCAATCTCTGATAGCATCTTTGCTGAAGACAGCTCCCCTTATCTCTTGAGACTAGGAATCAGCCAATTTCCCTAGTTAGAAAGGCCCACTTACTAGGGCAAAAGTCAGCATGTGTGTACAATGATTGGGCAATCAAATTTAAATACCATTTGTGTGGGTGTGCATGTGTATGTTCTTTAGCAACATGTTATGCATTGAAACAAGTCTGATCAACAGCTACACACCAAATAAATAATCTGCTCTAAAAAACAGTTTTTAGGTCTCTGAGTCTCCCCTATCCTCTCTGTCTGACACCCTCTTATAAAGTGGAGAGGAGAGCCCAGAAGCTGCCAAGGTTGTATGTAGCATGCTGGTGTTTGCCTCAGAAAACAACCATGTGGGACGTCAGTTTGGCTTTGCCAACCCTAACTTCTCTTCACTGTGGTATCACTAGAGCCTAGAGCCCAGTTTGTGGAATTAAAAGGTAATGTCAAAGGGGGGCAGGATTGAGGGTGGGAGGTGGGGATGGGGGGCTGGGGGGGGGCATGGTGAGGGGAAAATGGGTACAACTGTACTCGAACAACAATACAAGTATTACATGCTAGAAGGAAAAATAAAAGATAATGTCAATGGGAAAGTAATTACTAAATAATACTAATTTAAAATTAGGATACAAAATGACCTCAGGTATACCCAAATATATATTAAGGGTATAATTATTTAAAATTAGAACCTTAAAATAGTTATCTCTAGGTGATAATTGGATGATTTTTCTTTATACATTTCTGTATGTCTAGTTTCCCAATGATAAATATCGCTTTCATAATTGGGTAAGTATCCCTTTTTTCCTCTTTTTAAAGTCAGCATCACAGAGGAAGATGCAGTTACAACCGCTGGTACTGTTCACCATCTTGAGAAGGAGTAAACCTTTCAAATGCTGTTTTCTTTTCAGCAAGGAGTGCATTTCTCACTGGTGAAAGGGAGAAGAATCAGTGGATCAAGAGAATAAGTTCTGTGATGTCTTCTCAGAGAAGAGACTGCCTAGGGTGCTTGGGGCCTTTCCTACCTGGCTGCCTGCTTTTCCTGGCTCTCCTCAAAATTTAGCAGATTAACCTTGGTGGTTCATTGAGACTTTGTTACTTTTAGTTTTGGTGACTTCTATAGGCAAACAAATATGCACTAGACAAAGTACCTTGCTGGTGGGCAATGGAATCTACCCCACCTCACCCACCTGAGGAAAACAGCCCTTCATTAGGAAGAGGAGGACTACCTCTCCCAACAGAATGAATGATACGGTACCTTAGGTAGAAAGTATTTAAAGAAGATGAAATCAAGCTAAAAGCCTCAGGGACTCCAGGCTGCCTGGCTTCAGCAGCAGCCAGAGCAGCAGGTTTCCCCTCATTGTCTCCTTTCGCTCTCTCCCATCATTCACTGGGCACCAGCCAAGATGGCATCTTATTTCTCAAACACAGCCACTGCTCCTCTGCCCCCAAATCTGCACACGGCTCTCTCCCTCACTCCACTGAAGTTGTCACTCAGACGTTAACTTCTTCTGAGGGACCTCTGAGAATTCAATCTGAATTGCTGCTAAAACACCCCACTGCAGCCACTGGCCAGCACAGTGTTATAGCAGGCATTCACTAAGAGCTGGCTTCCTCGCTTCCTTTTTGCTAAATTATAAAATCCAGCATGTTTCAAGGTTCCAAATAACCCCAGGTAACTCTTTGAAGTTGGAATCTAATAAGGACTCACAGAATCAGCCCGACACTTGGATTCTGTATTAGTCAGCCTGGGCTGCCATAACCAAACACCACTGACCGGGTGGCTTAAACAACAGACATGTATTTTCTCGTGCTCTGGAGGCCAGAAATCCAAGATCAAGGAGTCAGCAGGACTGGTTTCTTCTGAACAGTCTCTTCGCAGCTTGAAGATGGCTGCCTTCTGGCTGTGGTTTCACATGGTCTTCCTTCTGTGTGTCCCAATCTACTCTTTTTATAAGGACACCAATGATTTAATTAGGGCTCACCACAATGACTTCACTTTAACTTAATTACCTCTTCTGCAGTCACGTTCTGAGGTACTGGAGATAACCACTTTACATACATATTTGGCAGGGGTGGGGTACAGAGTGGAGAGAGGACGGGGTGTCGGGTATGGGCATAGCTCAGTCCTTCAGTTCTGTGATTGGGTTGTCGGTGAGCACCAGTTCTCTCCTAGCTTAAGGTGGAGTTTATGGCTCTTGCTCCCAATGCTGATGACAAATACAGGGTCCAACACAAATAACGCCCCTTGTTTTATTACAAATCTTTTATTACAAAATCATAAGCATGTAAATCTGTAAAATAATATCACACTCAAGCACACCATATGAAATTTTAGGTGAAATGTTCAAATTGATAAATTACTACACCCATATTATTGCCCTACCAACCATACTCAAGTAGGTGTTCCTTCAGCCAGACCCTGTGTTTTGCTTGTTCGCTTTCCTGTGAAAGTCCCCTTGAGTTCTAATACAACCAAAAATGAAGGCATAAACAGTGGCAGAAATTGAAGGCCGAGTGTCCCTAAATTTACTGCCTTCCAACCCTGCATGCATGTCGTGGAGAGGGGAAAATAAGAGACTGTGCAGTATTCAGAGCCGAAAGTTCGTTGTAGAACTAACAGTGGGAGAGAAGCAGCTTTGGGAGGAGAAAGACAACATTCAGGAATTACGCTGTACCAGAAACTAATCTCACAGAACGCTCACAACTCCCTGAGGTGGATATTGTTATTACTTGCATTTTACAGGTGAGGACACAGAGGCTCAGCATGTAGAGTTGGGTTTTGTTGTTCCAGTCCACCCAGAACTGACAACCCACACAAATCTGCCTTTAGCCGTGTTTGAACAAATTCATGAGCAAGGCACCTGGCCCTAAGGATATGCAGATAATTGCTAGGTATTATTTATTGGGCCCCTCGTACTTGGCTTTAGGCAGCAGACGGAGGCCTAAGAGACACAACTTCCCACTGTTATATTGTCCCAGAATCTGCATGGGTGTCTCTACAAAAGGCCAGCCACCTTGATCATTTTAGTTGTCTAATGCCATCGATAAACTAGGGATGTGAAACCCCATTCTTAGGAGAGGCTTGCCCACCCCTTGTCCAGGACCAAACCTGACAAATATAGCAGAAATTACAGGCATCTGGTTCAAGGCTACATGTGTACACTTCGCCTGAGCCAAGCCCCAAACCCTAGTTCTGCTGCTGCATCAAAGAACCATCTCTCTTCCAGGCTCCAGGCCCAGAGAAAGCAGCAATTTGGGAGACAGCCCCCTCTTATTTTTAGCCTTAAAAACCCAAAACCAAAACATACCAGCGCTCACCCAAGCGTCTCTTACAAGCTGTTGTTTGATTTGGGTTGAGAAAATGACAGACTGAGTTCTGCACCAAGAACAGAAGAAAAAGAGCGGGGAGAAAAAGGAGTTTTCTTTTCCCTCCACGGCCAACCTCCATGCCCCTCAACTCCTCCCCTAGGCCTGGGTGGACCCTGCCTGGGTAATCGTCCCCTTCTATATTTAAAAACCACAGATGTGTTTAGTGGAGACTCAATTTCGGAATTGCAGACAGGCGTCTCCTAAGGACAAGGGGAAAGCCGGTGCCACGCGCCTGCCTGCCTGCCCGCCTGCCCGCCCTCCCCGCCTGCTGCCCAGAGCTCCGTTCTCCGCGGAATCCAGGTCAGGACGCGCCGCTGTCTTGGAAGTGCCGCCGGCCGGGAGGCGCCGGGCGCCAGGTTCCAACGGATGGGCGGGTGGCCGGGGTGTAGGGGTCCCGCCTGCATTCAGTCCTTGGGGCTCTCTGGACTCAAAGAGGTGGAGGCTCGACTTCCTCGCGGCTGGTGGGGAAGCTATCTGAAAATTCCCCCCATCGGCGGGCGAGGATAAATACGCGCGGCTTGTCATTCCGTGCAGCTCTCTCAGCTGATAGGGTGACGTTCGTTTTGGAGGCTTGGAGATTGGCTTTTTGATTTGGCTTCTTGCTGCGGCTTAGTGGGCAAAGCTCTCGGCTCGCCCAGAAACCAGCCCCTCCGCGCGTTCCCTCCGCGCGCGGCGAGGCCGAGACGTCGCCCGCGGTGACGGCGTGCGAGGCGGAGAGCCGGCGCTCTCCCAGCCCCGGGAAAGCCCCGGCAACTCGACGGCTAGCCGGGGTCCCTCGGAGCCACCAGGACGCGCCGGGCTGCTCGCCTTCCTGCCCCTCCCGGCAGGGATCCCCCCGCTGCCGGTGGCCGGGACTCCGGCCCCTCCCGGGCTTCGTCCCGAGCCCGCGCCCCGGGTCGGGGATTTCTGCGGGTCTTTGGGCAGGTTTTCCTTGGTCCTAAAATTGGCGCATAGGGACCCCTTCCCACGCCCCGCGCCCCGGCCCCAGCCTTCGCGCTCCAGATGCGCTGCCCTGCAGCTCCCTGAAAGCTGCGAGCCCACGAGCCCGGCCGGCGGGCGGCGGCGGGGGACTGACATGCCCCGGACGCGGCTGCGGCCGGCGGGCAGCCCGCGGGGGCGATGAGCCTCGGCGGCCGGTGAGGAGCTGGGCGGCGGGGGCATCGCACATCTTCCTCACCCCTTCATTTGCCCACTCCGCTCGGGAGACCTAGAGGAAACGGTGAGTAATGGGGGAGAACCTCTTGCCCTTCCCCCTTAGCGGGAGGCCGAAGCAGGGGAGGTTGATGTTGGAGCGTTTGGGGGTGTCCCCAAGAGGGTTCCTGCCTGTGAATAATGGTGTTAATTAAGTTATTTCTCAAGATCATTCCTATGAACTGCCTTCTTGAGGGCTTAGCGCCTGAAGAGATGGGGGAGGGTGCTCCGGAAAGTGTGCGTTGTGTATGCGGTGTTGGGTGGGGGGGCGTTCTGGCAGAGTGAGTGTCTAGCAGGGGGGTGGAGAGGCGCGGAAGGAATTGCCTGGGCATGTGTGTGCAGTGGGGTCAGTGGCGGGTGCGCACTGGGGAGGCGGACCGCTGTGTTGCGTGCTGGATGCATGTGCTGGATGCTGTGCCAGGGCGTGTTGCGCTCTTGGGGCTGTGAGTGCCCACCGAGTGTGAGGGCTAGGAGGGGGGCGCGTTAATTCACGCGGCGCGCGCACGCGTGCACACAGGCACGCGCGCACCCCAGCGTCCGGACTCCGCCACGGTGTGGGTCGGTAGCTGCAACCCCGGCGCCCCCGTCCGCCGCGGCCAAGGGGCGGGGAGAAGGAGGGTTTCTCGGTTCTCTGCTCTCCAGACAGCGGCGGTCTGGGCGGTCCCGGGCCAGGGGGAGAGAAGCGAAGTGTGTAACTGCCCCCCACCCCCGCCCACGTCCCCTCCAGCACCACACACACAGGCCCTCATTCAGAGGCTCGAGCTCCTGCAGACCCTGCCTGACCTGTCTTGAGTACCCGAGCCACTGGAGAAGATAAAGAAAGCCATTTGATCCAGGGGAAAAAAGAAGCTTTTCGTCTTTATTCACTGTTTTATATTTTTAACTGTGGAGGAGGGGGTGTGTGGTTAAATAGAACAAACGCCTTTAATGCAGTGCCATAAATTTACCCATTTGCTGCCCGCCCCCCCGTCCATTTCGCTCTATTCTGGCGATTAAAAAACAAACCCAGAACGTTTGGTGGTTCTGTCTCCTGGGCAGAAAGATTGAAATTGGTAACAGTTTTTCAGGAACGCAGGCCGCACCTGGGAGCAAGGCGTGGAGCTCCTGGGTGGTCAAGAAACACCCCAAGAGGAGGGAGTTGTGGGTGGGTTACAGGGACACATCCGGCCTCCCGCTGGGGCACCAAAAGGGAAGCCTCACGCCTCGGGCCTCTGGCGACCTGGTGACTTGCAGCCACTTGTGATTAATCTTCCACAGCTGTTGTGCCCCATCCACTTGAGCTGAGCTCTTGTTTACCTCGATTTTCAAATATAGCAGCTGCGCCACGCTCTCCCTGAAATAGGGGGATCAGTTCACTCGGTATGGGCCCTTGGCCTCTCGCTGGCCTTTCTGCCTGCCGCGCTGGATGCAGGTTGGAGAGGAACTTGCCCCTTCATGCCTTGCAGTTCTTCAGATGAGGATGGTTGATGCTCGGAGCTTGGGTGACTGGATGTGGGACTGATCACCCAGCCCCTCACTGCAACCTACATTTCCTGTAGGCAGTCCCCACACAAAGTCCACTCGACAGCCTCATTTCTGTTGAAATAGAATATAGGTATGGGATTGAGAAGAAGCAGGTGGAACCTCCAGAACAGAATTTTGTTGAAGTGGTTCTTGAACCGAATGAAGATGAGAAGGTTGCTTATGCAGTTTCCTCTCCCTGGAGCACTTTATTGTCCTCCCAGCACCCCTGAACTCCCACCTCATCTGTGTCTCATGCCCTCCTCCTATTCACCCTCCAGTTCTTACTCCATTGGTTACTTCCTCAAGGAAGCCTTCCATGCCTTCTCTGACTAGGCCAGTCCCTTTATATACCCATAAACTGAACCTGTTATTTTGAAAAAATTTAAAGATGCACATTAAACTTATAAATGTGATTGAATAATGTCAGTTACATTTCTTGATAGTGAGCTGCATAAGAGGAGGAAAGATAGCTGGTGAATCTATTCACATCATATCCCCAGGGCCTAGCACTGTGCCTAGCACAGAACAGGCACTCACTAAATGTTTTATTAAATAAATGGACTCAAAGGGACGAGTTACAGTTCCTCTCTGCTCATGCTCCTCTGAGCTCCATTTTGGCATCTCTTGCACTGCCCTCCACAGCCTTCTGGTCAGAGAAGGGAGAAGGGGGTTATCAAACCAACCCTGTGAAAACATGTGCTTCTGCTAGGCTCCTCCTTGGGTTGGGATCCTAAAGCTGAGGCAGTGTTCTCTTGCCCTAGCCCTGCCCTGTCCTTGTGCAAGGTGGTCCCTTGTACAGCCTCTGGGCATAGCTGCTGGTATTGTCCATGGATAATCATTGTGGGCATTGTTCCCCGGTCTGAATTGCCCACAATCTGGAATTGGGGGAATGTGTAACACATCTTGGCTTCTCTTCAAGCTACCAAGGTCGAATAAGAAGAGGATAACTCCCTTTTCACTCAAGCCTGGTTGCTTTGCCTAGAGGTTCAAATATTGGGTGAGATTCAGAAATACATTGGACTCCAAAAGAAAAAGCATTCATTTATTTACTCAATCAGTTGTTTATTTCATAACTACTCAACAACAACTGACTCTGCCAGGCATTTGCAAGGTACAGAGGCAACTAAAACAGAATGGTTCCTTTCCTCATAAAAACACATTCATTCCAGCAGGAATGACCAACTAGTGAATAGGCAATTACCATCCATACAAAGTGATTCTTTTCACTGGAGGGTAAATCCTGGGTGCAGTAGAAGCATATAGGAAGGTCACTTCTCTATAGTGACTTAAGGAGGACTTCTAGGGACAGCTAACCTCAGAAAGAAAGGATGGGTGGGAGTTGGCTTTGGTGACATCAAGGAAGGAGGAGGGTGGGGAAGAAAGTGTTATGAGTGAAAGGGTCAGTATGCAAAGACCTAAAGTGGATCAGAGCTCTTCTAAATGACTGAAGACAGAGGCTAAGAGTCAGGGAGATGAGTTTGGAGAAGCTCTAGGGGCCAAACCTTGAAGGGCTTGTACTCCATGCTAGGGATTTCCACTGAGCTCCCTGGGGGAGATTAGGAAGGTTTTTAGTAGTGGAGTACAGGGACAGATCTGCATTTTAGACAGTGTGTGAATAGAGACTGGGATGTAGGTAGAGAGAAGGAGGCAGGGTGTTAGCGGGCTGTGGTAGAAGCCTTGGTGTATCGTTGTCTTGATGGCCTGTGAAGGAAGGTACGGCGTTCCTCTTTCTGCTCTAGCACGTTAATCAGAGCTGGCCTTGTAGGAAGAAGTTCTACTATTTTTTTTTCTGATGAGATGGGTCTATATTTGGTTGTTTTTGAATGGGCACTTTAAATTCACTGCGCAGGGCACCTCAGGGGAAAGAAAAAGTGGCTCCTACAGGTATAAAACACACTTCCTGGCCTGAGATGCAGAGCCAGGAGAGCTCCAAAGATATGAGATCTCTCAGGGCTGGGGAAGGTCCAAGAAAGGAGTCTGGGAGAGTAAGAAGAATTTAAATCCATATATAGATCCATAGAGACTACCGAGCAAGACATTGAGATGGCAAGAATCACATATGTATATATATGTATCTGTTTTGATAATATGAAGAGTGAATAAAGGCTAATTTGAGAATCAAGGATATTCAGTTATGGTATACAGAGTCAGATCTACTAAGAAAACAGCTCTATTACATTCTAGATATATGCGTAATTTGGAATGGGCCAAGTAGCGTGGACTGCATTGATATTTGGAATGACAAATAGTGCTTTCCTGGTTGTATGTGAGAACAATGGGTCATGTGGGGAATCCGGAAGTGGGATTGGAAACTGTAATTCTGCCCTGGCTTTCACGTGGTAGTTTTCAAGTCACTTGAGAGGAGAGGACCTCAAAGTCATGCACTGCTGTGTTTGTCCTAGAGATTGAAACCAAACAGCGTGAGCTTGGTTGATATTCTTTCCTTGCACCCTGATCTCTCCTCTTTGTTCCTCATCCTTCCCTGTCACTAGTCTCCCTTCTCTTCCTGCATAGTGTCCAGGACATACCCCTGCCCTGCTGTCAACATCTTGCCCCCTGGCCCTTTCTCCCTCAACACTGAATCCCTCCAAGTGTAAGCACACTCAACAGACCCCATTGTGAAATGAACATCCCTTGTCCAATTCCCCCATCATGCTCTCTTCCCATCTTGCTTTCAACAAACTCTTGCAATTTTAGAGTAATCCTTTGTCTCTCTTTTCTCATCACTCATTCTTTTCTCTACCTCTAACTCTCATCCACCAAGGACCTCTTATTCCCCCAAGTATATAATAACTTATTCCTGATTATCTATCTATCTGTCGATCTATATTTTCTTTCTATCTATCTATTTATCTATCTATCTATCTATCTATCTATCTATCTATCATCTATCAACTTGTCTGCTCTCCCACCCACATCAGATAAGATTGACTGTTAGCTCTTAAAACTTTCCCCTCTTGGCTTCTATCACACTGAACACTCCAGGTCCCACTAATTCTCTAAGTGGTCCCTCTTCCACTTCCTTTCCAATATTCTCTCCTTCCTCCTAGGTTTCCCCTTTTCCGTTAGCCCTCCGCAGTCTCCCACGTTGGTTTGTGCTGTTACCCCAGTGCACGTAGTTCCAAGTCTGTGACTCTAGCTTTCCAAGCTCAGTGTGTCTTGTCTCAAGCCACTTGCACAATGTCTCCAATAGGCTATCTGGTCAGCTCCTGAAGTCCAATTCTCGCTAAACTGACATCATCTTTGTTTTAAGGAGCTGTTCCTTCTGACTTCCCACTTTCTTTTGATGGCACCAGCCAACTTCCAATTGCCATGGCTCAAAATCCTCAAGTTTATCTTTGACTCCTCTCCATTGTCCCCTGAGTATTGCTCATTTTTGTTAAGTCCATTCCCTTCTTCTCTATCCATATTACTAAAACCTAAGTGCAGATTTGATAACCTCTTACATAATAATAAAGATAATAGTAACATATTATTATTAAAGTAGCCAGCATTGTACCAGCTGTTAGCTACTCTGTTGCAAAGTGCTTCTCACTGATTTTCCCATTCAATCTGTATAAAGTGGTTACTATTATACTACAAAAATAGGTTTCTGACATCTTCCCAACTTCAGCCTCCCCCTCCAATTCATTCTAACACCTGTTACAGGATTCCTCTCCTAAAACACCCTTCCAGGCTTGTCATTTTCCTACAAAAAAAAAACAACAACAACCCAAAAAAACCTTGACAGGGTGCCTGTTATCTGCGGCAGTCCCAGCTCCTTGTATTCAAAGCCCTCCAAGCACCACTCCATGTCTAGTCTCATGTTTTACAGGTTCCATGTGGGTACCTGGGGGAACTTGTCTCTTTCCCTTCTGTGCCTTTGTTCACAGCTTACCTTTCACTGAGAATCCTACCTGTTCTTTAATGTCCAATTAAAATGCCTGTTCCTGATGGGAAGTCCTCATGCATAAGTAGTTCTTTCCTCTAAATTTTGATACCACAGCATCTGTTTTTCATGAGAGCCTTACATTTATTGAAATGTGGGGAAGGGGTTTGTTTGTTTTGTTTGTTTGTTTTGTTGTTGTGGCTTACCACCCATCCTGGACCCAGTGCTTTTTCTTTCTCCTCCCCGTTGTGTGATACCTGAAACACAGTGGGTATTCAAAGAAAAACAAAGGAGTGAATAAACAGTAACCTGCCTCACTTTTGAGGTCGGTGAAACAAGGTCAAGAAAGAGGATGTCTATGCCATTGGTCATAAAAGAAGCCAGTGGTAGAGTCAAGAATCAAACCAGGACAAGACAATAAGGTATAGCAGAAGCAGCACTGATTGATGGTAAGAAGATTATGTTTTGGTTCTTGTCACTTCTGACAGCCCCAGGCAAGGCCCACTTCTGCTCTCTGGGCTTTGCATTCTTATCCTTAAAAAAAGATTATGTTGGATGTGTTGACTTTTAAGCTACTTTCCTGGCTGGACAATTCTGCATTGTGAGTCTTGTTCCACACCTTGTAGATCGTCTCCTGCTAGGAATATTTTTGGCGCTGACAGCACTGTTGTTTTAGAACCTTCTATCTGCAATTCGAAGCCCCCCAGTGTATCTGTCATCACATTGGGTCTCCAGTGGTCAACATGGCCAGCCAAGTCGACTATCTGGGTGTCTGGCCAGGAAGGCACCCTGAGTTGGTTGCATGCCCTGATGACCCTAGGTTGGTACTTCTGTGTGGAGTCACCTCCCTCTGCAACACTCCAGGGCACTCACAGAGTGACTAGTAGTTCTGTAGGCCCCCGAAGGCTCTAGCCAGTCCTATCTCAACTCCTGAGCTTCTACCATTCCCTTTCCATCCAGGAAGGATGCACTTAGACTCTGTTGAGAGTCTACGTGGAATCAGTCTGTTCAGTGACTTTCCAGAGGCTCTGCCCACCGCCTAACATACTACTATACTTCGTTTCCTGTGCGACTGGAAGAATCATCTGGAACCTATGCCTTTCAGTCCCTCCCGAGGAATTAATCAGGAGTCAACTGCGAGGGGAGTCATGGGAGGAGTGGTGAGTGAGCATAGTAGCAGAGTCAGCAGCAAGATGTGCTACAAGTCCCATGCATCTGTTCCTGACACACTCTTGTGAAAGGGGGACCCAGAGCAGCCCCAGAGTTGCTTGTACCAGAAAATCCCCCAGCCATGTCTCAGAGAGGTGACTTTGACTGCTTGCCAGAACCCGTTTGTCCTTCATTCAGGCAATGATATGAGTTAATTCCATATTTCAACATTTAACAATTAAAAGAAATTAAATGACATTAAAATAAAGCAGGATCCTGGAGAATGAGCTGAGGGAAATGAACACAATGGTGGCTCATCACCAGCTTTCCCCTGATGAGTGGGTAACCCCAAAAGATAGGGCCCAGGTGCTTCCTTCTGGGGAATGGGCAGGGGCAGGAACAGTGTCCCCTCAGGTTGCCCTGGATTTCTCACGCCGCTGACCCAGCCCCGATTCCTTTCAGTGGCAGGGGATGTTTTCTCTTGGTCCTTGCTGACATGACACTCCTTCAGGCCTGGTGGAAGGAGACCTCTGGCAGCCAGGAGAGCACATTTTGGTTCTGGCTCC
>VMDR010021380.1:0-16889 GCA_007922815.1 Macrotus californicus | reverse complement strand
TTTTTTTCTAGCTTTATTGAGGTATAATTGACAAACAAAATTATAAAGTATTCAGAGTGTACAACATGATGATTTGATATACATAATATGTTGTGAAAGGGTTTTCCTCACTGACTTAACACGTCCATATAGGTACAATTACCAAAGGCATGCATTTGAGAATGGTATCTTTTATTTTATTACAGTTGATTTCATTCTTATTCATATATACATACCTTCCTTTTGCAAAATGTAGGCCATACAAATGATAATATCATTTATGGCCTCATGGCCTTAATATATAAATAAGTTAACAAGAAAGGTCTTATCAAATCGAAATCTTGTGGTTTAGCAAATATCCTTAATGTATGTATAGCATGGACAAAATACTTAGTGATTAGAAATGGAAATCACCAAATAAACCTGTGTGTCCATCCCTTCCTGGATGATGGTGGTGCGGATCCCCACCTGTTTCCTACATTTTAGCATGCTTCATTTCCTCCACCATGCACCAGCTCAGCTGTAAGGACCCTTCAGAGAGTATGAGTGAACTGAACCTTCTCTGCACGTCCATAATGTTGTCATCGCAAGAACCAGAGACCCGATACATTTATTTTAACTTCAGTTACAGTCATTAAAGATAAAGGTGCTAATTAGACATCGCAGCTCTCCATATTTCTAGCACTAATAATCTTAGAGGAAACTAGTACTTAAAAATAATCTATTAAGTAGTACTTGATACATATAACATGACTGCTTAGTCTAGCTTGTTTATGAGCCTTATATATGAGATAGTATCATTATGTATTTAGTTGCATGCAACTTATATTTTGTTTAAAATATGCTTTTAAAACTATATATCCATGTATGTGTGTAGCAATAGTTTATTCATCTTAAATGCTACATGATATTCCATTGGTTGAATAGAGCACGGTTCAATTAATAATGATTTATTTTTTCTCCTGTCCATGCACTTGAGGGTCCTTTCCAGTTTTTCTGTTGTTGTGAATGAACACTCCTGCCCACTCATTCTAATGACCATTCAAATACACACTTAGGAAGGAAGTCATGGACTCAAGATATGCAGGTATCAACACTACAATATAGAGTAAAATTATTTTCAAACCATAGGCTCTTTACTCTTTACAATTCAGTAGAGCCATTTTCTGACAGGACCCGAGGTCTAATGAACCAAGTGTCACAGCCCCGATTCATAATTGCTAGAACTTCACCCTGACTTTTGTCATCTGAAGGTCAGGAGAAATATAAAGAGCCCGTACCGAGTTAGCTGCGGATCACAAAGCAAATTAATACTTTGGAAAATAGGACCCGATGATAGATTCCACGCTATGATTATTGGCCTGTGACAAAAACTGTCATCAAGGATATTCAGCTTTTCAAAATATGATTGGTTTTGAGGATGATGTATCAACTTATAGGAAATTCTTTTTTATAGCACCCCCTGACACAATTTCCTACCTGAGAGAATATGCAGTTTTTGGCTTCTTTGTGGGCTCTGCGTTCTTTATCTTTGGCCTCCAATGATGCAACTTTTGTGGTTACCTTACTCGACTCCTGCTTTACAGCATTTATTTGGGCTTATTAATGAGGAACCTTTGGAGGTCGTTTTCAGAATGAGCCTGCGAGTGTGAGATCACGAAGGCCTGGGGCTAACAGACCCTCAGGAAGACGAATGAATCAGTGTAGTTGGTTTTCTTTACTACTGATGAAGGACTGTCGGTTTTGTTCAGGGTTTAGACAGGTGGGCAGGGATCTACACTGTTTTCCAAAGAAGGAAGTCAGGGACTGTGAAGATACCTTGTGAGACCTCCTTGCACTCCACGTCAGGTACCTAACCGCAGAGGAGGAGAGGAGAGGGAACACCGGAGCTGGTGCACAGTTACACCCTAACTTTTGCTGGTGTGTCTGTGCCATACAATAAATGGATAATGGTTTCAGCATTTAAGTAGTCAGTAAGTCAACCTGAGTAGTTCAGGTCAATTGAAATCTGTGGAGTAACTAGGTAATCATTAACCCTCTTGAATCATTCCTTACAATCTTTCCTTTTAAATTGAAAAGACTCAGTTTTTAGAACAATCTCTCCTGAGTGTTTAGTGATTCAACTGTAAACATACACAATGATCTAATTCATTATTACAAACACCTATAAACCTGGGGTTTTTCATCTTTGTGTTACACACTTGTGAACATTAGGCCAGTCCTGAACCCACTATGTGCAAAGTTTTGGACTATTTTGAAAGTAAATAAAACCTTTACGAAGGAACATAAATGTATTAAGATACTTACTATCAAGTATACGGTTATCATTCCATATAAACAATATAGGAAAATATTTTCAACTGGGTAATGCTTAAGAAGCAGCAGAGTTCATTTCTTTGCAGAGGGATCATAAGAGCTAACTGAATTTTACTGGGGAATTACCAGCTACTTAACTAAAAAATGAGAACTGAAGGTAAAAGAAATCACAGGAAATTTTAACCCACTATTAGCGTCTGTCAGAGTTTGACTTGGCACTATTGATATCCTATATCCAGCAAAAGTACATATTTACCTTTCCACCTACATATTGTCTTGAGCCCAGAGCTTCAATTTACTTAAAAAAAAACTAGAAATAAGTCAGCTCTCATAAAGCAACCAGTGCTGCTAAGAATGGGAGAACACAAGAGAAAAAAACACCAAGAGCCCAACATTTAATATTGCTGATGAAATCGGTACCTCTTTTTCAAAGACTGGCTTTCGTTATAGTGCTTCAATATGGTTTTCCATGAAATAGAGTGATAATGATTTTGTGATTTCACTCTTTTATAAGACGGTTGAAGAATAGCAAGACATCTACAGATGGACATCGATACCTTTTTCGTGGCCGGATCAATACAGAGGTGATGGAAGTGGAAAATGTGGATGATGGCACAGGTAAGTGATCACATTTACGGTGAAAGGCTTGCTAGTAAACCCCCTCAGAAGACAGGCTTCTCCCTTGAATAATTCACATGCGGTGCATTAGAGCTTAGAAATACTTCATTAGGCAGAACCGTCAGAGGAAAAAGGCGAAAGGGAGAGAAGAACTGTTGTCATAACAGGAATTTATATTTGGCTGAATCACACTAACATTAAACACAGAGATACAAAGAGATAGCTGAGCAGGAATAGCAATGCTTGGAGACACGCACAGCTCCTAGTCTGGAGAGTGTGAATGCAGAAAACAGTTCATGGATGAATGGATTTTCTTTAAGTTACACTATGTGTTATAAGTATATATGTGATACTATGTTTCTCTAATATATTCAATGTGGAACATAGCAAACTCTAGATTTATTTTAACTATGCACACATTATTCATATAAACAGGTTGCCAATTTGCTTGTATGAGGAAGTTGTGGATAGAGGTGGTTTGTGTAATTTTAAGTTCCTTATTTCACCAAGATAAACCTTTGCTCTGGAGGTTTGAAGGTATGGAAATCACGATTAGTCACAAATTTTAAGTAAAATGAAGTTAAAAATAAATTACTTACTATTTGAAAAAAAGCCTATAATATAAATGCTTAGTTAATTGAATCACTCTTTTCCCAGTGATTTTAATTAGAATTTCAAAGGTATGCTGAGAGAAAAGACAAGATGATATAAAATATATTAATTGTCGATAAATGACTTTTATTCCCATGTAGAGAAATGTCTTTGTAATAGTCAGTTTAAACATGGGGTTGGGGCACAGATTAGTGCTGCCCCTGTCCCCCCATACCTTTGTTGTCATCCCTAGGTCTCAGAGGGGAGAAAGGTATTTATAATCTGTCAGGAACAGGTTTTCAAACCCTCACCTGTGTGTCATTCCTTTATCTTATTGTTAGCATCTGATCAAACTGTCCAGTACTTAAAATAGGAACTGTGGTTGCCGCAGGCATGGGGAAAAGACGTGCAGTGAGCACAATTCGGGAGATGCCGCAGGCATGGGGAAAAGACGTGCAGTGAGCACAATTCGGGAGATGCCGCAGGCATGGGGAAAAGACGTGCAGTGAGTACAATTCAGGAGATACTGCAGGCATGGGAAAAGACGTGCAGTGAGCACAATTCGGGAGATGCCGCAGGCATGGGAAAAAGACGTGCAGTGAGCACAATTCGGGAGATGCCGCAGGCTTGGGGAAAAGACGTGCAGTGAGCACAATTCAGGAGATGCCACAGGCATGGAAAAAAGACGTGCAGTGAGCACAATTCAGGAGATGCCGCAGGCATGGGGAAAAGACATGCAGTGAACACAATTCGGGAGATGCCTGAGACCAGGCACTTACCCTGGGAATAAGTCGTGCTGTGGAGATGATCCTCATTGGCCAATGGCGGGATAAAGGTGTGCAGCTGTCAGTCAGCAGGGACAGGGAGACACCTCACACTTCCAGTCCCTTTCTGTGCTGCAGACTTCAGCGAAGTTGCAGGCTCCCGTGATCACACGTGGGACCTAGCAGGCTACCTTTCCATGACAAGATGTGTGCACACTAGTTTTTATAAGGTGGCAGAATTCATTTGATAGCTTTCTGAGGAGACTGTTTACTGACACTGAGAATACTGCCTGTCTAAAATGTGAACAACTCCCTTGCTTCTGTAACCTGAATGCTCAAGAGAACCTCCTAAAGCCCGCATTTTGCCTGGGGTGGAAGTGAGATAGGGGAAGGCAGTCAACTCTCCACGCTGTTGCTGTGGCACTCGTTGTTTTCTCCCTTTTTCCACGGCAGCAGAGCTCCTCTGCCACCTTTGCACCAACTACCCTGGTTGTCTAAGTGAATTTTCTACTGATTACTTGGTGACTGAGCTCATGGGAAACTGGAGCCCTGGATAAAGACATGTAAGAATCCCGGGCCTTTGGAGAGATGGGCATAAAGTGCTGTCCTCGGTGTATCTGTGTCAGATGTAGGGGAGCAAGAGCCTGTGAGGGGCGATGTTAGAAGTGGCTACTGAGCACAGACTGCATTCGGTATACAAACATTGTGTTGATGTCTTTGTTCTTCAACACACATAAAAAGCAAAGACAATTTGAAGAATTTACTGGTTTTGGAAATTTTGTGAATTGAATGATTGCATTGATATGATATTATACATAACATTTGCTTATTCACCTTTGCCCTTAATTTCCAGCTGACTTCCATAGCAGCGGACACATTGTGGTTAATGGATGGAAAATACATAACACAGCCAAAAATAAGTGGTTTGTGTGCATGGCAAAAACGCCCGAAGAGAAACATGAATGGTTAGAAGCTATTTTGAAAGAAAGAGAAAGACGAAAAAGTAGGTATATGCACTGGGCACTATTAGACTTTGTGAAGATTCCAACTTAGCAGAAAAGCAGATAATGGGCAAAAGTTATACGAAAGTCAAAAGGTGCTTAATACTCACTTGAGTTTTCTATGTGATGTAAGCCCCATGCTTAGATATTTTCTGAGTGCTTCCAAACATTGCTTACTAAAATAAAAGACAAGGATAACCTTATATAGTTAGCAAAATAATTGTATTGTGACTGGCAGTGTCTTTTTAATAGAGTCTTAGCCTGTTCGGGCTGCTCTAACAAACTACCACAGGCTGGGTGGCTTACACACAACAGAAATTTACTTTTCACAGTTCTGGAGGCTGGGAAGTCCAAGATCATGACACCCGCAGATTCTGTGTTCTGTGACAGACCACTTTCTCATTCGAGGCCTTCTTGTTGCACCCTCACCTGGTGGAAGCAGTGAGAGGGCTCTCTCTGAGTCTCTTGTACAAGGACACCGATCACATTCATGAGGGTTCCATTCTCTTGCTCTGATCACCTCCCAGAGGCTCCACCTCCTAATGCCATCTCACACTGGGAGTAGGTTTCAACACATGAATTTGGGGGGCACAGACATGCAGCCTACAGCAGATAGTTTCACTTGCTTTAAACTGTGCTCAGTGTTCTTTGCACTTCACCCTGGCCATTTCTACAGCATTGTCAACGAGTTTGCTGTTAAGAGACAGGCTTCAATAATATGCAGTGTCGTAGGGCCTCTAACAATTCTTCTCTGTATATTTAATAGGACATCGAAAATTCCTAGGCCAAGTACATTAGTGTCCTCATTACTGAAGAAGACACTTTGGGTATATATTAACTTTTCTATAATGTTATAGTGCCGTTGAATATAAAGTAATATAACCCAATAAGGAGCTTGTTCACGTGAGGCAGCCTAGCTCAAATTCACTTCATGTTTCTAGCAAGATTTGCGGGATGTATGTGGCCTGGCAATATTCAGTTGTATGGAGTTTGTCTGCAAGTAACCACATTTCTGTCATTCAGCTGGGAAATAGAAATGCTTGCACAGCTACTAGTTTCTTTATCAAATAATTGGTAAGAAACATGACAGTGTTTATGCCTTTCCCCAGAGATCTAGGAATAAAACACTTCACTGGTGATAACATTTTAGAACATGATGAGCCCTTTCTCTCTTCAGATATATTCCCTTGAAGAATGAACAAGTTTTCTACCTTAATTAAAATATCCACAGTCCACAGTGGTGCAGGAATTGCCAAATACTTAGTCCTTTGATTGATATTGGATGAAGAACCAGAGAGGAATTTTTAAGACAAAGATTATGAATGCATAACAGACTTCTGAGTTTTGTTGGATCTAGCAATTAATTCAAACATGTCACATTATTTAAAAGATAAATTGAATTTTTATCGTATTGAAGCTTTGTATTTTTCAGAATGACTGTGCATGTAGGTATGTCCAAGAACCCCATAAAAGGTGGAGGAGGGGGAGAAAGAGTGAAGGAAAGAAAGAAGACATGTTCTGTAAATCTGTACATATTAATAGGCTCAACTCTTACTGGATTATTCACTATGATTGACAACTATTAATGGCTCCTGTATTGTAAAAAATAAAATGTCAGTAAGAAATTTTGTAGCTAGAAGACTAAAATACTTCAAGTATTTCTTCTTCTTCTGCAAGAGTGTCCATGAATGTGTCGCTGTGTTCCTAGGACTTCTGCTTTGGCACTGTCTCCTCTCAACTCGACTTTTTGCCTGGGTCACCAGATCAGCTTCCACTTCTACATTATCAAGTTCTCAGTCTTTATGTCTAGACTCGTCCTCTCTCCTGAGCTTCATACTTATGTATTCCACTGACCCCTGGGCTCCACCTTAATGTCCAAAGTCAATGTGCTCAGCTGCTGGGCTACTTCTTACCTAAACCCGTTGCCCACTTTCCATCTAGAGCTCTGCCCCCTGCCCCCCCAATTCAGTTGTCATGTCTAAAGCCTGCAAGGCATCCTGATTCTTCTCTTGCCTTCATGCCTACAATTAACCTGGTGGTGTCTCCTCCCAGTACCATCTCCTACATATTTCTCCACTTTGTTGCTATTATTGTCTGTAGGGGCTTAAACTTGCCTGAACTTTTGCAGTTCCTCCTGGTTGTCTCCCTCTGTTTTAATTCTCTCCCTTTCAGCTTGTCCTCTGAGCTTAGTTTCCAAAGCAACAATACTTCCTTTCCTGCACTACCCTGCCTTCTCCCGCTCTGGTTAAAACAGGGTTCCCTAATACCTAAGGAATAAAGGACCTTGAACTGCAGTTGAACAAAGGCCCTGCTTAACCCACCAGCATATCTCCTGAGCTCTCACTTAAACCCAGGGCTCCTGCCAGTGCTGCTTCACCTCAGTTAGCTCTGTGACTCCTTATTCTCTCTCAGCAAATCCTATTCATACCTTTGCATCCAAACAGGGCCCTTCTGCAGAGTCTTTCTGGCTATTTCTCAGATAAGGGAGCTACTCTGAATGTGCTTCTGTTGTATCACAATTTTTCCTCTAAGGCTGTCTCTGGGGCCACCCAGTTCAGTTGTGCTGACTGAGTCCTGCAGAAGGGGTCCATAGAGTGTGAGATTCAGCTGCTCTGCCTCTACTGGCCAAGCCATGTACCTTTGAGGCACATCTTGCACAAAGGTGCCAAATGGCCCTGGGCATCTTGCCTCCACTATCTCCTTGGATCCCATGAGCTTCCGGAAAACCAGGCCCCTATAATACAGAGCTCTGTGTGCACAGCCCTAGCACACGGTAGACATGCAGTAAATGTTTGTTTAATGATGAGTGAATGAAGAGACTTTTTCAGTTACCTGTCCTCTGTTTCATTTTCGATAGGTTTAAAATTAGGAATGGAGCAAGACACTTGGGTAATGATCTCTGAACAGGGTGAGAAACTTTATAAAATGATGTGCAAACAAGGAAATCTGATCAAAGACAGGAAAAGAAAACTGACTACGTTCCCTAAGTGCTTTCTTGGAAGGTATGGTTGGTAATCTGGGTGCATATATACGTATACATATTTTTATATTTTCACTATCTTATGTGCTGTTTTTCTTTAAAAAATATTCCCCTAAGCATTTTTAAATATTTCTTTACTATCTACATTTCCTGGACCATAGTGGGGTGAGGGAATGGTCTTAGAGCTGGGAACCATGACAAGGAAACTTCAGGCATTTATTCATTCATTTATGACTTCAGTCCTTTCTGATATACTGTGTTCCAAGGGCGAGGCAGAGGCTGGGCAGGCAGGCGGGTTTGCCTGTAGGGGACAGAGCCTGGCAAGGACGTGAGTACAGGGCCTGAAAGAGAAGACTAGAGAACTGGAAAATCACAGTCTAAGCAACCAATTAATTTAGAATTTTGACAGCTGGGTTCAGGATGAAGGGCTAGAGATGAAGAGTCTGAAAAAGTGGGTCATGTGAGGGGCAGGCACAGAGCAACAAGCAGGGAAGTGACCTGGGTGTGTAGCGTAGAGGGACTGTGTGTGCCCCTGGGTTTTTGCAGACAGCGGCACGTGGGCCGTCCCTGCTGGGTAAAGCAGGCAGAGAGCCAAAGGGAAGGATGGCGCCTCAGGTACCTGCAAGAAGGCCAGGCTCTGGGCTGGATTCTTTTTATATGTTGTTTCTAATCCTTGAATACATACTTACATTTTATAAAGATTCAGAGACTAGGGATCAGGGAGTTTAACATGCCCAAGTTCGTGCAGCTAGTAAATGTCAGTGTCAGTTCTATAAAAGTAGGCTAGAGTAGCAGTTCAGAGCCCCGACTTCACAATCAGACTGTCCCCAGATCTGGCCTTGCCACTAGCTAGTTGAGATTTGGAAAAGTTAAATTTTTCTTTCCTCTCTAAAAATGAAGATTATCATAGTGCTTACTACCTGTAATACCTACCAGAACGTATCATTAATTACCTATGCAGACCAGCTCCCAGCCATGCTAGAAGAATAGAGGTCAGGAAACCTTTGTTTGCAGGGAGGGCATTTCTTCTCCAGTGGGTGTGGTCCTCCAACGGGCTTGTGTTGCTAGTGTCCCTAGTCCCCCAATTGATGGCTCTTGTGCAAGGGAATGAGACACCCTGTATTGCAAAGAGGACACTGTTTCTACTAACAATGTCAGGGGCGTATCTTCCAAGGTCCCCACAAGGGCGTGTCTACTTATGCAAGAATCACGTCAAGTTCTGGCTTTTCATTAGGTGTTATGGATATGCAGTTTAGCCATCGGGACCATTTTTACCATAGGCCTTTCTGCCTACCAAGGCACCTGGCACCCTGCCTTCATCAGGTTTCTAAAGGAACAAGGTCAGAAAGTTCATCTAATCCAGAGTCAAACTTGTCCTTGTCCAAGGAGAGGCGTTTGTTAACCCTTTACCCACACTGTCTCCTATGGCTGTGGTGCTAGTTAATTGCAATGATATGTGAAGTATTCCCTCGAATGCCTGATACGTGAGACTCAGCAGATGTTAGCTGTTATTAATTGTGTCCGTTTCCATAGTGGCACACTCCCCCCTTGTGTCCCTCATGACCTGGCCAGTTAGGAATTTATGAAGCAATTACCCTGTGAAGTTACTTTTGGTTAGATCTATTACAACGCCCCTTTTTCCTCTATACTCCTGACTGATAGCCGCACTTGAAATGTGCTTTTTCACTCATTTGAATTTGACACGTTGAGGAATCTGGTGATGTCAGAGCCTAAGATTACGCTTTAGCTATGCCCTAGCCATCTCAACGGGCTTGTCAATCTCTGACATTTAATAAGTGCTCACGATGCGCCGGGCACCGTGCTGGGTTCCTGACACCGTCAGCTTGTTTAATCTGGTAATAGCACTGTGAGGCTGATGTTATTTCTGTTATGGAATAAAAGACCTGAGACTTGGAGAGCTAGATTGACTAATTCAGCATCGCCCTGCTGTTGGAAGCAGAGGCAGGATCCGAATCCAGGCTGTCAAATTATGCAGTCTTAACTGCTGTCCTGTATTTCACTTCTTTTATTTTCTTTCTCTCGGACGGTGCTTACTTAATAGAAGAACAAAAGCACTTTAACAACTTCTTCTGCCTTCACATGTATCTGTTAGACTGGACGTGATATTTAGAATTCCATATCCTTGCCTGTTTGACGTTAGCTTGTACGTGTTGCTTTTGAAATAAAGGAAAACTAAGTTCTCCATACTTTCTGTAGCTTTGCTTCTCCCGCCTCCGTGCAAAAAGGAAACCATCCTAAAATATATTCATTAGTTTATGTGAAATGTCAAATGTTAGATTTTTATAACATGTATGTGATAAAATTTTTATTGTAAAATGTCTCTGTATTTAGTGTTCTTTTAATGATAACAGATGGCCTTAAAAAATTTACTACTGAGCCGATGTGCCCTCTCGTAGGTGTTATAAAGTGTCATCCTTCTTATCTACCATGCCTGGGGCTCCTCACCCCCCGAAACGGTGGCAGTTGAGGGCCGTGAGCCTCTCACAGCCCCAGCAGCTGTGTGGTAGGCAGCGCTGCCGGGCGGTTTCGAGCTGCAGTATTCCTTATGGATGGCAGTTTAGAGACAGTGAGCTCACCAAGTAATTTTAAAATTTGAAAAAATTAGTGAAACGTTTCTATGTCTTGTGGTGTGCATTAATTTTTTATTACTGCAAAACAAATGAGCCGCCCACCTCATGGCTTGAATCCACACCCCTTCATTAGCTTGCAGCTCCGTAGGTCAGGGGTCCAGGGTGCAGTACTGGGTTTTCTGCGCAGGGGCTCAGAAGGCCAAAACCACGGCGTGGGCTGGCCGGGGGCTCTTATCTTGAGATCCTGAGGAAGAGTCCCCTTCCAGGCACGGTCAGGCTGTTGGCAGGGTTCAGTCTTTCCTGGTGAGAAGAACGAGGCTCCGTTTTATGTTGACTGTTGGCTGGGGCCGCTCTCCGCTGGAATCTGCCTGCAGTCCTTGCGCCGCGGCCCCTGCACCTTCAAAGGCCGCAGTCGAACAGTGAATCTTCTGTGAGCGTTTAATGTTCCTCACTTACTCTTAGGCCACCAGCCTGAGAAGTCTCTGCTTCCAAGGCCCCAAAGGGCTCAAGGGATCTGGGCAGGCCCCAAGGGATAATTTCCATATTTTAAGGTCCACTGACTTGGGATTTTAATGACATAGACAAAATCCATTGACAGGACTACCTACATTAGCCTACATTAGGGTGTGATTAAAAAACTAAGGGGAGGAAGTCTCGACGGGGTGAGAGGACACCTTCAGAATTCTGTCTGCCATGTGGGACATGCAGTTTTGTTTTGTTTGCCCCCTTGGAGCTTCTGACCACTGGTTCTTTGTGCTTGGAAAACCACATTCAAAGTTTCTCTCTTTACAAAGCGTTCCCCTGAGGTTGCCAGCGCCCACCTGGCACCAAACATTGCTGTAACAATATTGCTGACTATGATACGTCCTACACTGCACGTCACATTCCCGTGACTCTGCTGGTCTGACCGCTGCGCTGCACACCTGAAACCAATATAAAGGAGAATTGAAAGTAAACTGTAACTGAAATATTTTAAAAAGGAGCTCATCTCGTGTATTAGGTCATTAGCACTCTATCTAGTTCTATCTTTTAGCTGTGTTTAAGGTCTGTTGTGTAGTCTTTAGTCCCAAACTTGCCTTTATGTGGATAATAACCTTATATAATTGATTTAAGATTTTCCCTTTGTGTTTATTAGAAGTCTCAATAAGTTAAAGAGTTATTAAGTATGGCGAAGGTAAGTCTGAATGTATGAACATGGGTTTTCTCGAAGAGTCCAATTTAAATAACTGTGGGCTTCATGTATATGAAAAAATGTATGACAAAATACACTGAAATATTCCTTTATATTTTGAGACTCCTTTCATAGCTGTTTGGTGAATGCATGGCACAGATCGGCTTTCTTGGGGGGAAAATAACCAATTAACCTTTTCATTGGATTTCTGTTGCAGTGAATTTGTGTCATGGTTGTTGGAAATTGGAGAGATTCACAGGCCTGAAGAAGGTGTTCACTTGGGACAAGCATTATTAGAAAATGGAATTATACACCATGGTAATTGTTTTATTAATTGTTTATTTATTCTGTTTATCCATAGATTGCATGTATCTTAGTTCCACTGATTAGTTAGTTCAGTTTATAACAATTTTCCATATTATAGGACACACATTTTTTCTTAATTTCTGTTTTCTTTTTTTAATTGTTGTTCAAGTACAGTTGTCTCCATTTTCCTGCCACTACGTTCCCCTGCCCCACCTGCCCTCACCTTGAGTGGCTAATATATGTAGAACCATGTTTCAGGTTTATGGTGATATATTTGCTAACTTTAAAATGAACAATTACAACAGGCAAGAATCAGAAATATAGGCGAGTGTTGTGAGATTGTGGAGGAAGGGATGGCGAGTGTTTAGAAAGGCTTCACGAGGGAAGTGGGATTAATGCTGGGCATCGTAGAATGAACAGAACGCAGAGAGGGTCAGAGGGCAGGAGGACATCCCACCCTGGGGAGCGTTGTATGAAGTTCATGTGTAGCAGTGGGAAGTTCATGGTGGCCTCTTTAGGCACTAGGACAGTCTCATGTAGCAAGACAATAAATATACTTCCATGATCAATGCACTGGGGCAGGGGGCAGGTGAGAAAGGTGGGCAAACACCTGGTCCAGAAAATTGTAACTCCCTGGCTGTAGTATCTCTGGCTGACTCTGGAGGTAAAAAGCTGATGGACCCTTTTAAGCAAAGCATTGACCAGACTTGGGTTTGGAGTTAACAAATATAGCAATGGGGAACCTGGAGCAGACAGGTTAGAGACTGCAGGGAGCCCCGTGCACTGGGGGCTAACTCCATCCCCAGGAGTGAAAGGACGAGGGCATGGCCTGGATGTTGTCAGTGGGTGTGATGAGAGTGGCCCGTTGCAGAGATTCTGGTGATGCTGAAACGGTGTATTTGATAACTGGATGAGGGAGATGAAAGATGACAAGCAAAATCAGATATTCTGAGATTTCTATTTATAGAAATAGATAACAGAAACAGCTAATTCAGGAGGAGGAACACACGGGGGAGAAAAATAAAGATTTGCTGTGGGTAGATACGAAACATCTGTGGAGAAGTGCCCAGCAAAGGTTACAAACGTGTGTGTGGAGCTCAGGGTAGAGAGAGTGAGAGACAGACAGAGTTGGGAGTCATTTCAATGAGTTATCAGGTTCTTCAGAACATTGATGGGAAACAACAAACCCAAAACAAGAAAGCCATGATAATGAGACTGAGGATGAAAGCTTGGAGACTGCCCAATGCAAAATGTGGGAGAGGAGAAAAAGACTGGGGGTTATGGATAAGTATGGATGCTTAGCTGTCGTATTTGATGTTCAAGTGGGTTGAAAACAAATTAGACCCTCCCTATTCTCCCCACCACACTGGGTGCCTCTGATACCATGCACTGCCACGTATCCAAATAGGGATCCTCCGGAACTCCTTTTCTCCCTCTTAAACGAAACAGCAACAACAACATAGGGTTTTTTGTTTGGAAGAGATACCAGATGGGAGAATTTCAGTCCCAATCGATTTGTCTCCCCTATGTCAGACCCCGCTCTTCTCTAACAATACGGTTTTGAAAAGGAAGTGGGAGACAAATTCTGGCTTAACATTTATTTTGAAATTTCAAATGCTAGAAGCATTTGATTATTGAACTTATGAGAATTTAAATATTTTTGACAGTGACATTTATAAATTGATTAACTCCTTTTCTGAGAACTATAACACTCTCTATTAATATTGTTCTGTTCACCACAGTTTGATTTTAGGGGCCTGTGCTCTTACCGTTTTCAGGATTTGATCAGTTATAATGTCGGATTTGGCGCACAGAATTTTTGTCCCTGGAAATAACCTCTTTTTAAATGTTTAAGATGAACATGTTCCCCCCAAACTGGATGTAAGGAAACATATTATGCAACTTCACATGAACGATTTTATTAGAATGAAGAATATGAGCCACACATGCTTCTTTCATTAGTGTGTGGTTCCAGCTGCGTTTTCGTGAAAATAGAATTCCTAAAATAAAGTTGAATGAACCATCTGTTTTAAGGAAAGCAAGCAGGAAAAAAAGCAGAAAGTAGACCATTACTGCTGTTATTCACATTGCAAATACTGCTGAGAACTCCATCAGAGGCAAAGCCTTGCTATCCCAGGAACTCATGGGTTGAAGCACATATGGTTTCCCCGTGATATGCTGGTAATGTTCTTCTTGTCTGGTGCTACTATTTACATGATAAATGCTTATGTGAGAATTCAGAAGCCTCATTTGTTATATATATCCACTGGTGTGATGAAGTTGGCTTGTATAAGCTCAAGAGAGCTGGTAATTAAATTTAAAAAAAATTTGCCCTGGCTGGTGTGGCTCAGTGGATTGAGTGCCGGCCTACAAACCAAAGGGCTGCAGGTTCAATTCCCAGTCAGGGCACATGCCTGGGTTGCGGGCCAGGTCCCCGAGTGGGGGGCGCATGAGAGACAACCACACACTGATGTTTCTCACGCTCTCTTTCTCCCTCCCGTCCCTTCTCTCTAAAAATAAATAAATAAAACATTTAAAAAAATGTGCAAGGTGATTGTTAAACACATCTATTATTAAAATTTAAGTTGTAGATGCATATAAGTACATAAATTATACACAAAGGCAATATATTCTTAAAATTCATCACTTTGTAATTATTTTACTATATTATATACACCTAGAGACACATAAATTATAAACAAAGGTAATATATTCTTAAAACTCATCACTTCCTAATTATTTTACTATATTTTATTGTTAACTGTGCTCTTTGTGTTACTTATGTCTGTTATTTCTGTGTGAGGAAAATACTAGATGGCGTGTCACTGCATGTCTAATTCTGTGTTAAGTGACTGTGTTTTGGCAGTTTGAAATTGGCCATTGTGAGAGTATTTGCATCACAGGAATTCGGTGAATCCTGCAAGTCAGAGCTACCACCCAGAGAGGCAGTTATTCAACATTGAGCAGTGCAGATGCACCCAAGATTAATTCTGAAAGCCACAGGAGTTTGCCTGAGGGCTTAGCACTCCATTTAGAATAGGTTAAGCCATCATGTGTTTTATTGTGGAAAGAGAACTTGGGCCCAGCATTTCCTGGAATTTTGGAATATGAAGACAATAATTCATTTCAGTGAGCCTTAAAGGATAACAACAGGAATAGGTAGACTGCATAGCAGAAATAAATAACTGGTCTTGAAAGATGCCATAGGATTTCAAAATGTCTCTCTTGATTTTATTTTTCACACATGCGTTTTTTAGATTTTGGGGCTTATTCTGGGACAGGGATGCCAAATGGCTGGGTTGTCTATCTTTTTGTGGGGGAGGGAAGTGGACAGCAATCTTACCTCAATTTTATAGCTACAAGCGGTGCAAGCCATGCGCATGATTTGAATGTGTTGGGGTAAAATGGGTGAAACTTCGTGTGTGTGTTTTGGAAGTCTTTTGGCTTTATTTTCTGTATTCACCAAATGTAGTTCATGAGATTTAATTCTGACAGCTTTTTCTCCCCCTACAACGTTGTTAGCAAAAAGTAAAGGTCAGAGTCTTCTATCTAATCATGAAAATAGAGCCCATTGCAACAAATTAGCTCTCCTGCAAATGTTGCATTCCCTGTAAAGGAAACATTTTCATGTAAACTCTTGAAGCTTCCATTTGAAGTTTTTCCTTTCTAGAACAGTCATTTAAAGAAATTGTCTATAAAATGACTTGTGGAAAAAAGAAAACTTGAGAGGAAGTTTAATAGGGGTTTTTAAGGAACATGAAAATTTTATTCTGAGGATACAAGTGAAGGATGACTACTCTCATTTTCCAAAGGGGGAAAACAAATTAAGTGACATGAAAGGAAAGCGTTTCTCGTTGTAATAAAACTGTTAAACTTTTGGAATCAGTTACATATTGAAATTATGTAATCTGCTCTGGGGCTCTAAACACAGGATCTAGGGTCAAGATTGGCAGATGTGTGGACTCGGCTTGATCACTGTGGCATAAAACAGATAATACGTGAACTCCTGGAATATCTGCACTTTGAAGGGCACATTGTGCTCAACTTTGTGGCCTTGTCAAGAAATAGAAAACACAAACTCGTATATTTATGTACATATGGATACACTCAAATACATATAATGTGATGGCTAAATGTTGCTAACCTCAATTTAGTTCTTAAGTCATTATATGAAAATGATAAGTGTATTATATAACCAAATCTTATTATGAATCTTACTGTCTGAATCCTGGATTTGCATTACTGTGTCAGGAAAACAAAAGCATTTGGTAAAACTAAAGTTTCAGTGTTTGGGAATAGTTCATACATGTTTTTAGCTGCCACCTTTTAGATTGTATTTTAATATACTGTTTTTATATTCTTAGTTACTGATAAACATCAATTCAAACCAGAACAGATGTTATATAGGTTTCGCTATGATGATGGAACATTTTATCCAAGAAATGAGATGCAGGATGTGATTTCAAAGGTAAGAGCTTCTACAACCTTTAATCAATAGCAGAATTCACGTCCTAGTTTGGCAAGATAAAGTTTGCCATAGTTTGACTGTTGAAAGACTTAAAATATTCTTCT
>VMDR010021379.1:0-16891 GCA_007922815.1 Macrotus californicus | reverse complement strand
GAGTTAAAAGAAATGAGAAAAAATTCCCTGAAGTCATGGAAACACCTGAATATCTTTTTGTCTCCTAATTTTCTTGTCTGGACATGTATATGAAAAGCTTTAACAATTTGGAATTTATGACACACATACTTTGTTTAAAATATTTTGGAGTAAAAGCCATTTAAAAGACTCATAAAAGGTTTGTGTTCACTCTGACAGTTAATTCTTACTTGATACCCAGGTTACTGAGGTCTGGGACCTGCCTTTGGCCAGAAGACCTTTGACTGAGACTTGAGCCTTATTAACTGGATACAAAGCTTGTGTCTTCGGAGAGCTGGATGACCATTTAGTGTATCTGAATCACTTGTGGGATCAGTCTCAATTTTTATGATGTGGCCTAATGTTAATAGTGGCTTCTGTGGGTTTAAGGTCTAGCAACTTGGTCTGATTTGGAGTGAGAAAAACCCTGACTGTAGGAGTTTTATTCTCACCATCTGAAATGCTGACTACACATTGTAAACTCAGAGTTCACACCACGTCTGCACTGTTTGTGATGTATAACCATCTGCTAACGCCAAGCCAGAGTAGGCTTCAAGTGAATAAACCAATTCTGACTCTTTCCTTTGTTGGATTAGACGCCTACTCAAAGCATTAAGATTTCAAGTCAGTTGGATGTTTTGGGCCCTTTTGCTTCTTCTGGTGGGGTTTTTAGTCCATTCTCAACCCATTTCTCAAGTTTCTCTTCAGATCTGGCCACTGGTTCATTCCCTAAACCTGAGCTACAGGATACCTCTTCCATGATTAATGATTCCAATGCATAATCTGACTATTTTCACGTGAGGTTAACCGAGTAACATAGTTTCTTGACCCGCCCCCCCCCCTCTAATTTGTTATTCCAGACGCACTCCGCTTTATCCCCTCCCCTCCACCTCCACCATGGGAAAGGCTTTTGCAGTTTACAACTAAGAAACATTGTAAACAAACTGCAAAAGCAGCAGAAAAAATTTACTTCTTCCCAGAACAAATATTAAATCAATCTCTGTGCTTAGCTAAACCAAATAATTTCTGACTTTGCTTTTTGCCATCATAAACATAAAATTCATGAATAAAGATAACTAAAGAGGGTAGCAGAAAGGGCTCAGTTGTATTAATTTAACATGAGGCCATAGTCTGATTAATTCTGGCTTCAACTCAGAGAGAAGAAGCAATTTATTGCTATATTAGATGATCCTAACTCAGTAAGACTCTCTCTATAGGTCTTATTATCTAAATTTACTATTATTTTTATCATCATCATAATTATTTTCCTCTTCTGCTTATTTGTCTACTGTTCATCTTATTTGTAGGAAACTCTGTTCAAACCTTTTGATTATTTATTTTTATTGTGTTTTTTTGTTTTGTGATCATTGAATTTTGGAAGTGTTCTTTGCATATATCATGGATACAAGTCCTTTATCAGGTATGTGATTTGCAAATATTTCTTCCTCATCTATGGCTTATCCTTCTCATTCTCCCAAGAGAAGACAAGATCCTGGACCTGAGTGACTGTGGTGTCCTTTCCACAGAGAAAAGTCTCCTCTATGACTTTCACAGATTAAAATTGGTTTGCTTATTTTTTAATTTAGGTAAAGCTGTATATATATTTATGGGAGGACCCCAAAACAACCATCTTCTGGAGAGTGGGCCCCTTGTAGTATAGGCTTCTCCCACCTAGGTAAGTGTTCTAGGAACCCGTCTGTATCAGTGTATTGTTGTAAGAGGCTACATTCAGCTTCAGTGAATTTTTTTGAAGACTCTTTCAACACATTTGCCTATTTCATGATGAGTTATTTACTAGTGCACCTGCCCACACCAGTTTTTGAACAAAAACAGCATGTTTCCCAAGCCCCACCCCCCATTCACTCAATCTCACCCCAATGACTGGTTTTTGTTCCCCCAGATAAAAAAAATCCACAAAGGGAAATATTTTGCTGATGTGGAAGAGGTGAAACAAATAATGACAGAAACACTAAAAAGCATCAAAATCAAGAATTTCAAAAACTGTTTTGAGCAGTGGAAAAAATGCCTTGATAGGTATATTGCATCAAATGCAGAGTGCTTTGACAGTGACTGAAGTTAAACATGTAAGAATTAATACACAACTTTTTATAAATAAATTCCATTTTGGGGGGGGGTCTCCCATATATGTATTTAATTAATCATGATTGTCTTATGGTATCTGAGAAATCTTTGCCTAAGAGAACTTTCATAGTTTTATATTCTATGCTTAGGTCTATAATCCATTTGGTGTTAATTTTTATATCTGTTGCAAGTTATGGATGAACAATGCATATAGATATCTTTTTGCATATGTATGTCTATTGTTTTAGCACCATTCATTGAAAAGTTATTCTTTCTCCACTGAATTGCTTTTGTACTTTGGTCAAAAATCAGCTGAAGATACATGAGTGGGTTCATCTCTAAACTCTATTCTACTCTATTGATCTAATATCTAATTTTATGCAGACCCCCCACTGTCTTGATGACTGTTGATTTATAATGTCTCAATGGCAAACAATGCAAACTCTCTTAGCTTATTACTCTTTTTCTCTCCAAGTACAGATATTTTATTCTATTTTAATTTTTATTATTTTTTATTGTTATTCAGTTACAGTTGTCCTGCCTTTTTCCCCATTGCTCTCCCCTACCCCATTCCCCCCACTCCCACAGTCAATCCCCCCATTGGCCATGCCAGTGAGTCCTCTCTTCATGTTCCTTTGTTTGCCCCTTCCCCTTCTTTTACCCCATTATCCCTTCCTTCCTTCTGTTCACTCTTTTATGAATATTTTTTTAAAAACCTATTCTTGATAATTTCTCATTTTTATATGAATTTCAGTATCATCTAATGGTTTTGCTGGTTTCACAGAATGTGTTATGAAATATTTCTTCCTCTTCAATTGTCTTGAGTATTTTTTGTAGTATTAGTATTACCACTTCTTTCATGAATGTTTGGAAGAATTTATAAATAAAGCCATCTGGGAATGGAGTTCACTTTGGACTTTGAGGATGCTTGATCAAGAAGTGAGAGAATTCACTGATTTGGAGACACTCTTTGAAGACAAGAGATAAATAACTATTACAGGTATTGGCTTACCTTTTGAATTTCAGTCAGTTCAGCTGTCCAGGGTTTATAAAATGCCTGATCCATAAGCATTACTTCCTAAAGAATAAAACACCCAACCAATGGACCCACTTCACAGCAAAGAAGGTACAGTAATGGGCTGCATCATATACTAGACAATCCAAAAGGAAATGACTCATAAAATGCTGGAACATGCTTCCAAAGGCACAACTAAAACATCAGAGCAGAGAAAAAAATTGGAAAGGATAGTGTGACATCTTTTGTTATGCAGTATTCACATTACATCATATGTCTCTATGCTGTTGCATCTAAAATAGAAAGAATATATGGAATCTTAAGTCCAAGGTATGGAAACAAGGTGGCCTCACTTACCATCACTATTGACAAGAGAATGCTATCACCTTGCAGGTAGAGGCCAGTTATGCTAACAACTACAAGGCACAGGACAAACCTCCTACCACAAAGACTTATTCAGCCCCAAATGACAACAGTGCTGAAGATACTTTGCCGTAGAGTATATGCATTTACCAGGGAACAGCAAGAGAACTACTGTACTACCAGCACTTAGGACTCCTTGTCGCAAGAAAAAGAATTACCACCATGCAGGAGTAATTGAACCTCATTGGTAGAAGAAGATAGGGCTGCTTATACACAAGGGATGGGGAGAAATACATGCAGAACTTGGGACCCTTCTCACACTCCACATCTCTTAATTATGAATGGACACAATCAACCACTCCTGCTAAGAAAGGGATGGTTACCAAGGGCTTAGATCTATCAGAAATGAAGGTTGCCCTGGCTGGTGTGGCTCAGTGGATTGAGTGCCAGACTAAGGGTCACTGGTTTGATTCCCAGTCAGGGCACATGCCTAGGTTGCAGGCCAGATCCCCAGTAGGGGGCATGGGAGAGGCAACCACACACTGATGTTTCTCTCCCTCTTTCTCCCTCCCTTCCCCTCTCTCTAAAAATAAATAAATAAAATCTGTAAAAAGAAAAGAAATGAAGGTTAAGTCAAACCAACCAGGTAAGCCAGCTAGAACTACTACAGTGATAGCTGAGGATGAGAAAAATGCAGAATGAATAGTCAAGAAGAGACTGGATGAACAACAGTTTCTGCCCCAAGACCAACTGCAGTAAGGGTTTGTGGGGTATTGTAGTTTAGCCCATTAACCTCCCTCTACATCTCCCCTCAGCAAAATAGGCCCATGGACACCACTGAGGAGCTTTTCCCTAACACACAGGAGTAACTGACACAAGGTGTAGACTGTGACAGATATGGGGTGCTCAGGTTGGATTTCCCTTTAAGAAAAAACTTGCCACAAGTTCTGCAGCTAGCTGACTGCCTCTGGCTGCCATGTTGGTAAGATCTGCCTCAACTTCTAATTGCTGGTTTTGCTTTCTTGCTACTTAGTATAAAGTGCTATACATGCATATAAAGTTGGAAAAACAGACTGATTTATTATTAACATGAATTATAATATATAATTGGTAGTGGCTTGTCAGATGTCTATGATTGCCTTTAGCATTCAGCTTCTTTGTTAACATTTTTCCCCCTCCAAGACAGAGCTATTAATTTGCATTTCAATTTATATTTCTTTTTGTACACTCTGCAATGGAAAGGAAATGCATATTTAATTGTAGCTTTTACCTGTAGAACTTGGCTGGTTAACAGGGGAGATGAGTTAGCAGAATAATCTTATTTGGGGGGATACAGTCTCTGCATTTTGCTCACAGCACCGTAGGCCTGACCCACTCTCTGCCTCGCTCCATAATGACTCCTCATTACACTTCTGCTTAACCTTGGTCACTGACCATTTCCTGGCTGTTTCGTATTTTCTCATTGGGTGGCGTCTCAGCAAACTTCATTTATAACTCATTTTATGTGCATGGATATACAGGGTGGGGCAAAAGTCAGTCCCCAGTTGTGAGTATGCAAAAGAGTTTATTGTTATATTATTATTTATAATTATTGTATTATTTTCCATATGAACAACTGTAAACCTATTTTTACCCCACAATATTATATACCTTTCAAATTTGGAATATCCCCTTTCCACATAACTTCTCACTTTCATTTAAAAATTTTTGTTGATATTTCAGCACATCTGTTTGAAGAATAATTTTCTCTTTCAAAAAATCTTAAAATTGCACTTATCTTTCTCCCTTTGGCCCTCTCTGCTTCTCGCCATCCCTTATGATATTTCTTTAGCTTCTGCCTACAATGTTTACATTCTAGTTTTCTTGCCATGTGGGTCGGTGGAGCCTTATGGCTCAGGGCCTGATTATTTGCTTGCTCAGGTACATTTGTATAATTAAGTGTTTTTTTTTAATTTCTTTTTTAATAATTAAAAGTAAAACCTTAAGAAGTAGCAGAACTGCAGTATGGACCAAAACAGAATAATTTCCCATTAATTATAAGAGGACTAAATGGTAACGGAAAAAGAGGCATGAAAAGGAAAACGAAACTATAATGGGCACAGACACATCCAAACTGAAGAAGCCTGGGAGACATTAGCTTTGGAAAGTGATTTAGCCTGGGTGACACAGCATTGCAGAACAGTTCCCGTGAATATTCTAGCGAATGTGTGAATAAATTAACACTTGCACTTTATAAGGTAGAGGGATTCAATATTAACAAAGTTGCCACAAATTAATAATCCATTATAAAGAGTGCAGGGAAAGTTAATCAGTGATAAGTTATTTTTTTTTGCCTGAGTAATATTGAATATTTTAATAGCTTTTGGGGTTTTTTAAAAATATGCAGACAATTAACCAGATTAGAGGATTAACATATCAAAGAGCTTTTTTTTTTGAAAAAAAAAAAAGGAAATAACCTTGAGAATGAGAGTTAATGCAAGTGTAATCCATCACTGTCTGATTTGAGAATTGAACCCAGCCACGTCCACATAACTTAATTACTGGGACTGAGAACTGAGCCCACATGTACCAACATAACTCAGATGTTTATTCCAGGAAAACTCTCACTCAGGAAGAAAAAAAATACAACCAATAAATACGTTCTCTCTTGGCTTCAGGAAATCTGTACAAACCAATCTGGACAAATAGTTTGATCTTCTAGGCCAACAGCTCTCCTGTCAAGGCAATAAATTACTCGCCTGGCCAACAGCTCACTTACCAAACAATGTTTTACCTACTGGGTTGGCTTCCCCTACCTCACCAGGTCCACCAAATCTCTGTCTCAAACTGTCCAATCCCAATTAGTTTCACATCTTGAAAGAGCGACCTTAAGCCAATTGTGAAAAGATCACAAACCTGACAGATGCCCTGCTGTGACCTTGCCCTTCAGAGGCAGAATTAAGACTGTTTAAGTGATGTTCACACTTACACCAGTGGATCCAATGAACTTAGCTTTGCTTGATGGATGTGTTTTCTGTGCTTGTGGGGGGTAGCTGATGGTGATGGCTATAGCATGCTATTGCATGCCTCACTGCTTCCCACACCACTCACTTACCACTATCAGCTCCATCCAACTATACTTAGATTCCAACTGGACTAATATACAAAATGAAACACACATTAAAATTAAGGAAAGAAAAATTCCCCTCTATGAAACTTTTCTCATTCTTCTGAAGAAGGCTTATTTGACCAAGCAGGTACTTAAAGTATAAACCTTGTTAATTCTACACTTGCTTGAATACATTTAGATGTGAACAAAATATGGGCAATAATATCCGGACTCCATGACCTTGAAGAAAGTTTCTAATCTTTCTGAGTCTCAGCTACCTCAACTGCACAAGGATGATAATATAAAAGTAAAAACTGCTAATATATACCTATCACTTACTACATCTGATGCAAAAACTGAAATCAAACTATTTCCTGATTTTATGCTAAACAATACCAGGACCAGGCAAAAATAACAGCTACATGGGCCAGGAAATAATTTTCCCTGGAAGATACACCAACTCAAACAATTCATCCAACAAAGTGAATTGTTTTTGCCACAATATTTGTACCAAGCTCCTTGCCTCACTGTGCCCAACAATTCATAACTCTCATGTTATAATCTGCTCAGTTTCAATCAGTCACCTGCTTTGCAAAACTCCTCTCAAAATTATAAGTTCAGTTTCTAATATCATATACATATACATACATATATATATACACACACACATAGGTATTCATACATGTATATGTATATACGCATGGTATATGTATTTTTATATATGAAATATATGTATTTTTTCTCCTGACTTCCATTTTTTGACACTCTCCTCAGACTGCAGAATGATGCCCTCCCTTCTTGCACTAGGTTTAAGAAATTCAGCTCTACTGGCTCAGCTGGTTTCTGGGGGGATCCTTCTGGGGTTACCAGATGGCACAGGTCTTCTCCTAAGAATCACACATGTAATACAGTTTTAATCCTCAAAATAGTGATATGAGGTAGGTAATGTTATCCACATTTTACAGAAGAAGAAACTGAGAGATCTAGAATCTAAATAACTTAGGAAATCACTTTTATGAAAATTACATATAAAATGCAGGGAAAAATTACAAAGGTAGGTTTATAAAATCTGACTGTGTTTCTGTTATATTAATAATGAAAGCATAAAAAAATCAATTCACCAAAGTGCCAGGAAGGTGGTATACATTTTTCAATTCCCAAAATGTTTGGCCATAGAGAAGCTAGATGTTGGGTAGCTATCAGTAAAGGTTCATTTCTTACTATTACGTAAAAAACAACATTTTAAAATTAAATTTAGTTTTTATTGACTTTATTGAGGTGACATTTGTTAATAAAATTATAAAGGTTTCAGGTGTACAATTCTACAATACATCATCTGCATATTAGATTGTGTGTTCACCACCCCAAGTCAAGTCCCCTGTACACTCTTTCATCTTCCCCTCCCCCTCTTTCCCTCCGGTAACCACCACACTATGGTCTGTGTCTATGAGGGTTTATCTTCATTTGTTTGTTTAGTCCCTTCACATTTTTGGAACACTACTTGGCCATATAAAAGAAAGAAACCTTAGCCTTTGCAACAGCATGGATGGACTTGGAGAGCATCATGCTAAGTGAAACAAGTCAAACAGCAAAAGGCAAGTACCATATGATTTCACACATAAGTGGAATACAATGAACAAAATAAACAAACAGGAAAAACAGGAACAAGCTCAGAGATAGAGAGCATACTGACAGGGGTCATAGGGGAGGAAGAATGTGACGGAAAATAACATTTATATGTATTATTACTAGTGTTCTAATACCATTTTTTATTTTAATAAATACGGATCTTTTTTTATTTTTTTACATCCTTCTAATCCTTGATCTAGAATGAGAATGTGGCATTCACAGAAGTTTTGTGTTATTACCAGAGCTGAGAAGCTAAGGGGCATTGGCCACATACCACGTAGACCAGACACCAATGATCTTATCTGTAAAAGTCCAGTAGTACCTACTCCAGGCTTTGCCCTTCACATGGTTTCTGTTACAACTGCTCAATTTTGCCATTGTAGCACAAAAGCAACCATAGGTCATGTGTAGGTAAATGAGTGTGGATGTGTTACAATAAAACTTTACTTACAAAAACAGTCTGTAGGCAGTTTTTCGTCTGTAGGCTGGAGTTTGCCAACAGCTCTTCTATGTGCAACCCTGAAAGCTTCCAGAGAGGATTTTTCCCTGGTTGTCTCTTTCTCGGGTTTGAGAATTTTCAAAGGTGCTCGTTCATGGACGCAACATTGCCTCTCTATTTTCATGTCTGTCCTTGCAGTGTTGTCATGACATTTAATGTTGCACATTGGTGGCTTCTGTGACAAAATAAAGACATTATAAGCAAACCCTGGCTTGGAAAGCAGTCAGCGCTGCACTGTGCAAGATCTGAAAGTCTGCATGGCACAATGCCGGTGCCGCCTGGCTGTCCTCTAGAGAAGGGGGTCTCTGTATGAGCTCAGACAACAGTTTCACCAGGGATTTGAACGATTTTGTCAAATTCAGCATCCAGTCCAGTTTCATTACTTTAGAATAAAAAACTGTTTGGTGATAAGCTTTGTTTACACTTGGCAAAGTGTTGTTTCCTTTTCTAAGAGGGTAAAAAGACAAAAAAAAAAAGCTCATAAAAATTTCAAAAAGTTTTTGACTTCAAATAGTTCTTGCAAAACTACATTTGGATAAGTTAAGTGTGGAGGAATCAAAACCATATGGATTATGCTTTTTTAAAAATAAACACTGATTCGAGCACTGAGGAAAATTCTTAGGCTTTAGTCTTTACAGACTCCAAATAGTCAAAAAGAACACTTAGAAATTTGATAAACCCAAAGCACAGCTGGGTTTACCCATTCTTAATTACAGTGTTTTCATTGTATATCATGTAAAAATAAACAGTCACAGGAGTGGACTACATTCAGTTATTGTAGAAGAGGGTGAGGATTTTTTATACATCTTTAGAGTATCCTTTGCCCAAATCCTGAATTTGAGGTAAATCACATTATAGTATTTGAAAGATTAAAATATTAAGTGCTTGTCAGTCATTATATTTTATTTTAAAATGTCCAGTCTTTGCCCCCAATCTAAATTAGGAAAGTATTCAGAATTCTATATACGATTCTTATAAGGTGACTTACTTTGATGTAAATCTATACATCTATAAATATTTAGTCATTAAAAAATGAGAACCTGGTACTCCAATTAATTGACATTTCTGGATTGGGATTAATGCTTATCACAATCAAAATCAAGTTTTCATAACCACAGTCTTTATTCAAATTAAATTAATTCAACTAATGATTAATTCATTCTCCACCATGTTTCAGGAACTTTGCTAGGCATCGAAGATTCAAAAGCAAGAAAACACGGTCTTTTGGAGGAAAAAAGGTGACATGTGGTTAAGACACTTATTAGAATACAATGTAATATTTGTTTTAACACAGAGAAATATAAATCATTATGACTCCAGAGGAGAGATGAGTAGTTTCCTGGCAAGAGTTAAGCCCTTTCAGATGAAGGGACATTTGAATTGGACCATAACAGCTCAGTAGGAGTTTGCCTAATGAAATAAATGAAAGTAAAGCATTCTATGTAAAGGGAATTACATGGAGAAAAACTGAGATAATTTGGGAGAATCTGGAACATCCATGTGTGGCTGGAGTATAAGGTGGGCGGGAAATGACCAGAGGTAAGGCTAGAATGTAGGGCTAAGCCACACAGAAAATAACTTTGTAGGCCATTCTACAGAGTCTGGAGTTAATGGAGGGCCACACATAGTTTTGAAAGTCAGTATAAGATGTAGTGAGAAAGAAGATTTTGATAATGGATAATTTGTGTTTGTGTGTGTATGTGTGAGGAGGAGAAGGAGGAAGGTAAGGGAGAGCCTAAAAAATAGGGAAGCTTGTTAGGGTTCTCCAAAAATGCACACCAGCTGCTTCAACATAGCTAGTTTTGTCAAATTCAGCTACTATATTATCACTTCAAAATAGGTTACATGAGTATGGACCTTATCTGGCCTAATTACTACAGTATTTCCAGCCCCTAGCACAATCTTGGCACAAAGGGAGTGAGCAATAAGAACTTGTTCTATGAATGAATGGCAAATGGAAAAGTATTGCATTGGTATGAATCAGTGTAATAAGAAGTCAGGTCTAGAAAATCTATAGTAGAAGCAATAGAAAGGAAACAGATCCCAAAGGGCACCTCAGACTTTCTATCTCATTTACTCTCATTTGGGAGGAGAGGGTCTTACCTCATGGCAGGGCCAGTGGCTGGGGGGGGCAACCTCCCAATCCTCTTACCTCCCATGCTGCCGGACCCATTTCTATTTGTTCTTGACATGCTGTGCCCCTACCCCCAAAACTGTCCTCCCAGTTCAAGAGAAGCATCACTGACCTAGGAAACATTAGGGAGTGAGTAAACTTCTGTCTTGTGAACCCTCATTCTCCCCTTCCTTTCCCCTTCCCTTGAATGACATACATGCCCTTTATATATAGGGGTCCAGCACAAGGCCCTTTTTATTACAAAATCATAAGCATGTAATTCTGTAACATAACAATATCACACTCAAGCACAGCACATGACATTGTAGGTGAAATGTTCAAATTAAAACTATAAATTATTACCCTACCAACCACACTCAAGCAGGCGTTTCTTCTGCTGGACCCTGTATTATGTGAAAGCAGCTTAGAAGTTACCACTCTGTCTTAACAAATGAGAAAAAAAAAACACTGAAAAATCAAAACTTTCCCTGGATTAGTATGAGAGGGCAAACTGCACCCCTAAGACTGGAGAGTCAGACTGGTGAATACAGGGAGTTACAATTTACCAGAGCAGAAGTTCCCTGCTAGAAACCACCTGAGGAACCAGCGCTGGGGGAAGAAAAGCAGAACCGTAACTGATGAATAGCAGGAGGCTCAATGTAGACAAGTTTGAAAGTTTAAAAGTCTAGGGGCACCCAGTTATACTGAACCAAACCCTCACAGTGCTGTGTGATTTGCCTTCAGGAGTTTGAGCAGAATCCCGTAGTGAATATTGGAGAAAAATCCACTATGGCTCTGGCAGGAGGAGGGAAAATAAATCATTTTTAATTATGCCAGAGCACTCTGATTCTTTTTAATTAGGCATGCCCTCAGGGAAAATAGTTAACCAGAGTCTAACCTTTTCAGACATTGTCAGAAACTGACCTAGGGGAAGGGAAATTCCCAAGTCCAGTACACTGTAGCCATTCTGCTTACCTAAGTGAGTGAAGTTACAGTCCAGAAGCATATGCTCCCTAAGAGACTAAGACTTAATCATAGAGCCATAGAATGTTTTTCCTGACCCCCACATCTCATTACCACATTAATAAACACTTATTTATAGCAGTTCTTTTTACTCAGCATATCCTGTCTTGCCACCAACAACAAAATTACAAGGCATACCAAAAGTCAAAAACAACATACTTTGAAAAGACAGAGCGAGCATCAGAATCAGATATTGCAGGGATTTTGGAGTTATTGGACTAGGAATTTAAAACAACTCCGATTAATTCATGAAGAGCTCTAATAAATAGACAATATGCAAGACTAGATGGAAAATATAAGCAGAGATCAAAATCTTAAGAGAAAAACTGAAAATAAATGCTAGAGATAAAAAAAACAACAACATTGTAACAAAAGTGAAGAATGCCTTTGGTGGGCTTCTTAGTAGACTGGACACAGCGAGGAGAGACTCTCTGAGATTGAGGATATATCAATAAAATCCTCAAAAACTGAAAAGCAAAGAGAACACAGACTGAAAAAAAACCCAGAATATCCAGGAACTGTGAGAAAACCACAAATATATGCTTAATGATACTAACAAAAGAGAAGAAAGAGAGGTACGAACAGAAGAAATATTTAAAACTATTAATGACTGGGAATTTCCAAATATTTAAAACTATAATGACTGATAATTTCCCCAAGTTAGTGTCAGAACCAAACAATGGATCCAGAGAGCACAACTAAAATCAAGCAAGATAAGTAAAAACAAAAAACAAACAAACAAAAAGTACACCTAGGCATTCATTTTCAACTTACAGAAAATCAAAAATAAAGAAAAACAATCCTACAGAAGCCAGAAGGGGTTGGGGGAGAATACCTTACTATAGGGGAACAAAAATAAGAAATACTTCTAACTTCTGAGAAACCATACAAAGAAGAACAAAGTGGAGTGAAATATTTAGTATTCACAAGGGGAAAAAAATCACCAATCTAGAATTTTATACCTTGAAAAATTATCCTTTAAAAATTAAGGAGATGCCCTGGCTGGAGTACCTCAGTGGATTGAGCGCGGGCTGCTAACCAGAGGATCTCTGGTTCGATTCCCAGTCAGGGCACATGCCTGGGTTGCGGGCCAGGTCCCCGGCGGGGGCCAAGTGAGAGGCAACCACACATTGATGTTTCTCTCCCTCTCTTTCTCCCTCCCTTACCCTCTGTCTAAAAATAAATAAATAAAATCTTTAAAAAATAAAAATAAATAAAAATAAAAAAAAATAAGGAGAGCCCTGGCTAGGTTGGTCAATTGGTTTGAGCATTGTCCTATACACCAAAAGGTTATGGGTTTGATTCCCCATCAGGGCACATTCCTGGGTTGTGGGTTCAATCCCCAGTCAGGGCACATACAGGAGGTAAAGATCCATGTTCTTTTCTCACATCAGTGTCTCTCTCTCTTTTTCTCTCTCTCTCCCTCCCTGCCCCCTACTTCTCTCTCTAAAATCAATAAACATATCCTTGGGTGAGGATTTTTTTTGAATGAAAGAGAAATACTTTGTAAGCAAATGAAAATGAGGAAAATTTTGTCAGTAGAATTCCTTCCTTGTAAGGAATGTTTAAAGAAATTCTTTGGTGAGAAGGAAAATACCTAACATAGGTCCAAAATTAGCTCTACATAAAGGAAGGAAGAACATCAAAGAAAGAGTAAGTGAAGGTAAAACAAAATTGGAGGTTGCTAGGGGCACAGAAGAGAGATGAATATTCAGAGCACAGAGGATTTTTAGGGCAGAGAAAATTCTCTCTATGATATTCTAATGGTAGATACAAGTCATTATACATTTGTCCAAACCTATAGCATGTACAAAATCAAGGGTAAACTAATATAAACAATGGACTTTGGGCAATTATAATGTGTCATTTGTAAGAATGTACCAGTGTGGTAGAAAATATTGATGATGAGGGAGGCTATGCATGTGTGGGTGCAGGGGAGACGGGAAATCTCTGTACCTTCCCCTCAATATACCTATAAACTTAAAACTGCTCTAAAAATGAAGTCTTAAAAGAAAAAAAGCAGCATGGGATAGAGAAATGAAAACAACCTTTATTGACTTTGTAGTTGTGTAAGATTCAGTAATCCTCAGTTTCAACAAGGTAAAATGGACACAAAAATAATAAGTAATATGAAAATATTTTTTAATGAGAGCATAGTCCCAGATAAGTGTTAGTTCTTTTATCCACTGCCTTTTTTTTCCATCTCATAGCCTGCTATGTGCCTGCTCATGTCTTTCTGTTAAAGTAGAAGCAATGTATCTTCAGCTATAGGCATTTAAATGGAAACTTATACTTAATTGTTCAAAGTTAGGGGATTTTGTGTCTGTGCATTAAATTTATTTTCTTTCTTTTTTTTTTTTTGAAAAATAATTGTACCAAAGTTCATTTTATCTCTCCCTACAGTAAATAATATATTCAGGGAGACTCTAGTGTAAAATCCTAATTAGGACAAAAGAAAAAAAACCTTTAACTCTGTAAGGGCACAGGCTAGCTACAATATATAACTCAAGACTGTGACTCACAGACTTCTTAACTACATAGCCAGCACCACTGACCAAAGGCTCATACATTGTGCCACACCCCCCAAGGGCCACTCCCACTGAATTACTGGGCACTGTGGGGAGACTAAGGCAGATTTTTCATGGAAGACAAGAAACTCCTGGGATAGTCGACCTTCTCTCACAGACTCCTCATGGCCTTGCTGAGCATTCCTTAGACTGTGAAATGGTTTATGATGCTTCTGCTCAATCTTCCATCATTACCAGCCAGGGACCATCTCAGAGCAGGTCTGCCTCTGGCCAGCCTGTAGTGTGTGGGTTCCTAACTTCGCGTAGGAAAGATTTCACAATATGAGTCCAGTTGATTTTGAGAGTGCATTTATTAAAGCTGGGGACAGTGAGATAAGGGAAAGACTTAGGGTAGAAGAAGTAACAGGAGAGAGACCAGGCAGTGCCCTGCTTTGGCTCCCTAGGAAAGGAGTGAGCAAGGCAGGGCTGCTGTTAGATAACTGGAAAGTCAGACAAAAAAGGGGCCTTGGAGACAGGATTGGGGGTAAGTCTGAGCTGAGCTCCCCGTGCCTGCTGCTCCCCTGGCTGAAAGTCTCATGGGGAGCCTTAGAGCTCAGGAAGGAAGTCAAAAGTTCCTGCCCAGGGAGAGGCATGGGCACACTCAAGAGCAGGGGTGTCACTCGTTTTCACCAGGGGCCACATCAGCCTCGTGGTTGCCTTCAAAGGGCCAAATGTAATTTTAGGACTGCATAAATGTAACTACTCCTTAAGTAGGGGCAAGAAGCTCTACATTCTAGATGGGGTTTTTGTTATTTGTTCCCCTGACTTCATCTGTCCTTGGGTTTAGCTGGCACAGATGGCATTAATTGGGTCTCTGTTCTCTATTTCCCAGACCAAAGAGATCTAAGCTCTGTATCCTTTGTTTAGGAAGGAGAGGTATGAACCATTAGCTCTTAAGAGTCCTTGGTTAGGGAAGATAAGATCTGCAATTCACCAGCTGGCTGTAAGTTGCTCAAACTGTTTAGCCTTATTTCATTCTCCTGTCTCAGTTTCCCCAGTCCACTTGCCAGGAATTTTCCTAGCTTTTTACGATCCTGTCACACTCTCTCTCTCTCTTTTACCAGGGGCCAGATCAGAATCAGGTTCAAGCATCACCCAGTCCCCTCTAGCTCCCTGTTCATTTGCTTTCACATAGTTGTGTTCCCTAATAAAACCCTTGCAGATTTAATCATATCTTTTACTTATTTCATAGAAACAACATACTGAAAGGGCCCAGTGAGAGATTTCTTCCACTTCAAACAGAGTTATTAATGTCTCCACCTACAACAATCAAAATAGCTAACATTCTTTAAAGAGCAGTTTACCTTTTCAAAATGAAATGAACATGCAAAGCATCACCTAGCACGGTTGCTACAACTGCACACGAGAGAAAATCCAGACATCAAGTCTACTTTATATATGGTCTCTCATCTATTCCTCCACCACCCACATACCTTACACTGTAAAGTGACACATTCATAACCTGCAGATGCTTCTGTCTTTGCCAGTGTTTCCTCTTGTGTTTAAACTGACCTTCACAATTCCAACCCTACCACTCAAGGCTTAGCTGAGTGGCTTCCTTAGATCAGAGGCTTCCTCCCGATCTTTCAAACTGGAGTGCCACCAGAACAGTTGCTTCATCTACGGGTGTGTGCATGGCTGAATAATAGAACTAACTGTATCGCCAGTCACGCTGTGTGATTCCTTTCTGTGTTCTCCACTGTGTTTAATCCAGGGATTGATACACTGTAAATTCTAAGTTTAATAAAAAGCCAAATCTTTAATGTTATGTAAAAAAAATAGAATGAATTTGGAAATAGGACAATTTGAGTTTAAATATCAGATCGCTCATTCACTAGTTGTATGATGAGGTAAATCACTGAATTTCCCTGAGGTTTGTAAAATGGGGATAATAGACCTCACATTACAGAGGCATTATGGGATTAAATGAGATAATCCATTTATTTTCATTCATCAAAAAAACTGAGTACCTACTAAGAGCTAGACACTGTGTTAAGTCTTGTGGATACAACAATGAACAAGAGCTAGGCTACCTAACCTCAGAAACTTAATTTATTCATATAGAAAGACAGTAAAAAATTAAACAAAAACCTGCAGATTTCTCATAAATTTTTTTAGGACAATTGGTGTGATGCTATAATAGATAAGGATGGAAATGGGAGGTTAAAAATGTTAGGATGTCAGACGTGCCTTTGAGGAAGAGCTGGATGGAACATACAGTACGCTCTGTATCATTCAGGGTTCCATTAGATAGAGTAACAAAACAAATGAGACACACACACAATTATTCCTCAATAAAAATAAATACACATATTTCACAATTTGACAGAAAATTTCCTAACCCACACATGGCAAACGCAAGACCTGTGGGCCGAATCTGGCCCTCCACCTTGTTTTATCTGGCCTGGCACCTTGTTTCTGCCCGGCAACAGCACCAAGCTCCTTGCCACTAGATAAGGAGCAGTTACAGTTATACATTCCTATAGTTACATTC
>VMDR010021378.1:0-16887 GCA_007922815.1 Macrotus californicus | reverse complement strand
AAAAGGATAGGATTAGAGAGTGTGAGTATAAACAAAAGGGTGGCTGGGTGTCTTGATAAAGAATTCAAGGTTTACAGTATGATATAAAGTATCACTGTAGGAGTTGGAAGTATGATTTGACAGTAAGAACATTGTGAAAAAAATGATCAGAGAAAGAAAAATGTGATATGTATATACAATGGAATACTATTCAGCCATTAAAAAGAATGGAATATGTCCATTTGTGACAACGTGGATAGACTTTGCGGACATTATGCTCAATACGGTAAGTCAGACAAAGACAATATTATATTGTCTCACTTATATGTTCAATGTAATAAAACAACACAAACAAACTTAGCTCATAGATACAGAGAAGAGAATCGTGGTTACCAAAAAGGGGAGGGAGTTTAAGATGGTTGAATGGGGTCAAAGGTACAAACTTCCAGCTTTAAAATAAGTATGTCATGAAGATGTCGTGTATAGCATCGTGTCCGTAGTTAATAATACTGTATTGCATATTTGAAAGTTGCTAAGAGACTATACTTTTAAAGTCCTCATCATAAGAAAAGGAGAAAAAGAAAACAGTTTTGTCGCTATATATGGTGATGGATGTTAACTCTACTTATTGTGGTGTCACAAAGTATGCGAACATCGGATTGTTATATTGTACACATCAAAATTATACATATGTCAATTATACCTCCACTTAAAAAATGCTGGGAGTTTTAGGTGGAATATCCTGAGGAAGGACACCTTTCCCCATTTTAGAGATGAGGAAACAAACACCCAGAGCTTAAACATATACACATGTAGGAAGTGGCAGAGTTGACTATTAAAGCTGGAGAATCGGACTCTGAATCAACATCCTTTACCCTCCCACTTTCCTGGCCTCCCTGGGGGCTGGTGGCCATTGCAAAAGGAATAAAATGATGGGCATTGGGAGCAATTAGTGGCATCAGATTCTCAGGATTTAAGAGCTGCTTTGGTGTGGAGGAAAGGGCAAGAGAGAGAGAGGAGCCGAGATGATGTCAGGATTTTCCTGCATGAGGAAAAGGATTTTGCAGATATTAAAGCAAGAAAAGAAAAACAAGGACAGCGATGGCTTGTAACTTGTTTTAATTCTTTATTCATACTAAATACCATTCAGTTTGTGTTGACATTAGCAAGACATCAGAGTAATGATACTTATCAGTTTAGCTATTACTTGATAACTCACTTATTCATAAAACCACCAGATTAACATTTTGAGAAATTCCATGTGATTTTATAATTAGTCATAATCATTTAAAATAGTAATAAAAATAAGCACTTGCACAAACCCATAAACAAAGACACAGTGCATCCTTCATTCTGTGTCATAAAAGGCTGAGAGTTATTAATTAGTGATTTGGAACAATAAGCTCAGGAACATTATATTTTAATGTTACCAGATTTTGGTAATTGTGGGAGAAGAATCCATGAAAAGTTGTCCTCTATTTGGCCTAAGATGTTTAGGAACACTTATATACAATAAAATCTGTGAAGTGTTTTGAGGGACTCTGTGACATTCTCAGCAGTGGTTTGAAATACTGGTCCTAATTTTTAACCTGTTCTTGAATGCAAGTCCATTACCATGTAATTTTGAGGTGGCTCCTGCAACAAGTGAAGTATAATCTATTGCTATCAACTTGGGCTCTACCATAAAACTTGTTTTGGTCCATGGGACATGGGCAGAAATCACTGAGCAGAAATACCTAGCTTAGTCCTTAAGAGATCCTGCATATTTCAACTGATTGTCTTGTGCTTACACCTGCAGCATACAAAGAGCAGTCCTAGTCATTCCCAGAGTCCCCCAAAGGAGAATAGAGACATGTGCAACAGGGTCTCATCAGCTCGTCCTTAGCATGAAGTACAGCTGCCCCAGCCAACTTGCTACCCACGTGACAGAAATAAATCCTTAGAACTTTCTACCACCAAATACGTGAAGTTCTTACACAGCAATAGTTGATGAAAAAACCTTCTCTGTAAATTCATGTAAAAGCTCTTTTTATAGCCATGAGACAAAATATTTGCTTATTGATGACAGAAATAATACAAAGTAAGAGTTTTCTGATTTGTCAAGAGCTTGCTTGAAAAGAAAAAAAGAAACAAAAAGCTGCCAAAGAGAGAGAGAGAGAGGGAGAGAGAGACCACACAGGGGTGTGATCAATGTGGAGCCTTCCTCCCTGGTACTTTATAAAGGAGAGAATGCCTGTGTTGACCAATTGTTCTATTCTATTTTAACAAAATGATGCCTTGCAAGTTGGTTTTCTGAAGACACAGACTTGGATTTTTCAGGGTGACACTTACACTTTTATCAATTTATTTTGTTAGAACTGTGTCTTCCTCACAAAAGCCAAGATGTCCTTTAGAGAATGTCATGAGGCACAGCCCCAAATCTGTCCATGAAATCTCCAAAAGTATTATTAAAAACAGTTAAATGTTAAAATAACTATAAATTAGTTTAAGTATTTTTAAAATTAAAAAAGAATATTCTGAAATTTGGAGCTCTATGTCTCTAAAAAACTCATATCCAAGATGTGGTCATGCTTCCAGAGACTCCAGCTTCAGCTGGGATAAGATAATGATATAATATGTCCAGATGCATCCACAGCAGAAGAGGAGAAGCCACAGCAGCTCTCTCCTCTGCCATCAGTGACTCTTTGTCCAGAGCCCCATCTTCACTCCTGATCCTGTTCTCTTTTTAGATTGGACGATGCTGTGTGCAGCAATATCCACATCACAAATCGTTACATCTGTTGGGCCTATCCTTGTGTTTCAAGAACTCACAGGAATCTTTGTACACCATTCAATACATGTTCTAAATCAGGATCACAGGTAATCATTAGAAGAATAACAAATACTAGACTCAACCAAATTTTTATTTTTATTCTACCTGATCAAATTAGATTTAAGAATTTGAAGAAGAAGGTCATCCTCATAATTCTAGTTTCTGGCAACAGTCCAAGGTAAAATACTAAAATTTGCAAAGCTCTCTCTTTTTTCAGGAGACAATGCACAATGTTGGAGGGGGCCAATTGACTGTGAACCTACTCACCACTCTGGTGTACTCTCTCAATTCCCTATATTCATGTATTCCAGTCACTTAGTAAATATGTATTGAGTGTCTCTTATGTCACTAGGAATGGTCCTAGGTTCTGGAGATACACCAGAGATAAAATTAGAGAATAATTTTTGTCTTAGGGAGACTGATAGTAAGTAATAAGTACTAGATAATAAAGTATGTTAAGAGATTATAATGCTATGGAAAGATAAATCTGGGAAGGGAATTAAGAGTCTAGGCCAGAGGTTAAAAGTGCTGGTCATGGCTGGTTTCACTCAGGAAGTAACATACACGTGGGCTAAAGAAGGGAAGGAAATGACCAACAAAGGAATCTGGGAAAACACTCAGTGCAAAAGCCCTCAGCAGAGAGTGCCTAGCAGATTGCAGGACTCTCAGAGTGCGAGCCTGTAGGGATGTGGAGGAGAGAAATAGGGGCTGCCATCAGGAGGGAACGAAGGACCAGATTATGGAGAGCTCTGTAAAGCATTGTAAAGGTGTGAGCTTTTACTTTCTGAAGAAAGAGGTTGGCACCAGAGGGCATGAGGCTGATGAACAACCTGTAAGGCCTTACTCCTTAAAATCATCATTTTGGCCTCTGGTGTTGGAAGTGTTAGGAGAAGTAATACAACCTGGTAGACCAATGAAGAGGCTGTGATAATCCAAAGAGGTGATGGTTGCTCAGACCAAAGGGACAGTGGGGGGACACAGAGAGAAGTGTTTTGAATCTTTATGGAAGGTAGGGACAGTGTGGTTTATTGACTGCTTGTTTTGGGGTATGAGAGAAAGATAGGAGTCAAGAATGTTTCTAGAGTTTTGACTGATCAGCCAGAAGGAAAATATTGACATTAACTGAGCTGAGAAAGACTGTGATCCAGTAGATTTGGTAAGTGGTCTGGACACCCTGTCACCCCCAGTTTCCTGGAGACTCTACACAATCACTCCCATGCCAACCTGTAACATCAGACACCCCCCATTCTTTTGGTGACCACTACTAGATAATCTAAAATGTTAAAATTAAGAACTCCAAAGAAATAACAAGAAAACTCATCTTGAAAACCCCTATTGCCCCAGGCAGCGTCAAGCTTTACATTTCCATAGAAGCAATAGATCTCTAACCAAATCAGCAATGCAGAAAGTGAACATCTTAGGCCAACTCTCAGGTGAAGGTAGTGCTAAAATAAGGTGGGTTCTTTTGGAAAATCAGAATCTCAAAATGACCCCTAAATCATACCACGTGCGTAATCTCCTACCTTGACTTTGAACCAAGCCATCAGTGCCAACTTATTTGTTAGGCAGAATCCCATAGCATCTTAGGATGCATAATAATTTTAAGGGTGCAAAACAAGGCTTTAATGGAACATAAAACCAGAAAATACAAATGAACATAACCAGCCTGGATCCCATTCATCTTTATGCCCAATCATACAATGCCATTTTTTAAATTTATTTACTCGTTTGAAGAAGGGTCCCATGAAGGCCCAGGAAAATCATAATGAGATCCAGAAGACAAGGTTGGATTATGATCGTACTGCATTCTATAGTCACCTGAGATTTTTGAGCTTATTCTCTTGCACCAGACCACCTAGCTCTATATCACTGAAGATCTGAAACTCTATGTACCAAACTACTACTTCAGAGGGAGATTTATTTATAAAGACAGTAGGCTGGGTTTCTGAATATTGCCTGCTAACTCTTGATTGCAACACATTATGGGCTTTCAAATAAAGCTTTTGAAATTAAATGTTAGAGAAGTACAAAGAAACATAATAACACTTCCCTCTTTTATGAACCAACGTGTCTTTCCTCTTTTTAATGAAATTCTTATTTGATATTTTCTGCAAAGACTTGAAGGTTGGAAACATGATTCAATAATCAAGGAAAATAATTGCATAAAGGTCCTGGACTGAGGCAATCTAAAACAGCAGGTAAATTTAATCCCATATCAAGATACTCCACAGGGCTGGCAAATCTGTATTTTGCTTCCCTTGAGGAGGCTGAAAGGATTGGTGGACAATAGCACAAGTGAAAAACAAAAAGGAACAGCAATGCCAATTCTGTGTCTTTTTGCAAAGGGAGCCAAAAAAGACTTTTGACTAATTGGAAAAGGCTGGCTACTAACAACAGTGATACTTAAATGAAAATGAATAATAAACCTGGGCAAAAACTTAGGCTATTCCATAACCTTCTTATTTGTCGATAACAATCTTTTCTATCTCTGTTCTTATTTTGTTTGTGTGTTAGTATATAGATAGCAGAATAAAGAATCATGGCTTATGTCCACTTGATGACCTTTCTAAAAATATTTGCAATAGTTTATCCAACGACAAGATGCCTTGAATACTCATTGTAGGCACACAAGATGTCCCCCAGAGCCACACATTTAGCTAGACCCTTTCCTTCTATTCTTTCCTCTTCTTTTCTCCAATTTTCTGTGTATAGTTACCTAACCGCCATAGGCTTCCGACTATAGCTTCATCGATTAAATAGAATTACTAAGAGTAAACATCTCATAGGCTTATTTTGAATATTTTTTAGCCCTAAATTTAAATAAAATGACTTTGTTTTCTATCTGTTTTGAAGTTTAAATTTGATAATTTATAGCACAGAGCTGGACATAGCACAAATACTGAATAAATATTAGTTATTTTTATTGCTGTTGTTATACTCTTTGATAAGAGAAAAAGCCAGGTTGACTTTGATAACCAAATACTTAAAATCTTTACAGTTTAATTTCACATGGGAATTAATCTTTGTTTTCTTACCTCTCTTATATTTCCCATTCAACTCTTTTTTGAATCCACTAATATTTATTAGAAATGATCTGTAAATTTTAATGACTGCACTTTTCCTAGTTACTCTCCAGCAATCAATATATAGCTTCTGCAAATATTCACCAGGTCTCTTTTTCTGTCATTCACTTTAATAGATTTAAAATTCCTTACTTTAACAATAGGTAGTTTAAACAGTTTTCACAGAAACTGACACTAAGCCATCATTATAGTAAATATCCCAAAATAGCTGCACTGACATTTTTGTCATTAAAGATAGCATTTTAGGATGAATACTGAATAGACTAATAACAACATAATACAATTAGTATGCTAAAATTTAATAATTTGTCTTTTTCAAAAATTTGAAATTACTAAAGTATTGCTACAGGGTATCCATTTTTCTTGTAATTCAATTCTTTTACTTCCATTTATCAAAAACTTTAGAATTCAAATTTTCAGTGAAAGTGGGATAGAATGCTCAGCCTCATTGTTCAACAACATGTAAAAAAATAAAAAAGATGAGCTGAGAAAAAACTGCAATCTGCCTTTAAAATACAATGAACTAGAAACCTGAAGACTATGCTGGGCCAGATAGTCCCCTGTATACATTTCCCTCCCTTCAGCCAACCCTTAGCATTTTATTTTTAGCCTGCTCTTTGACTGTAAGGCTGCCTCTTTCATCTCAGCATTCTTGCTTCCACATCTCACTCACTTTTTGTCTGAGAGTTCCTGGTACTAATGTGCCCTTAGGAAAGGTGCTTTGGATGCATGACTTACTGCCTTTATTCTTGGGTTATTTACTGAACACCAGTTATGTTTAGGCATTGTGTTAAGACCTGGGCATAAGACAAAAACAAAAAACAAAAATAAAGATCAAACTCCTGCCCTCAGTGTGCTTATACTGCCATAATGATGAAGTCACTGCATTTGTGATTATGTGGCCTCTGCCCAGGAGTGAGACTTACAACCCTGAGTGTAAGGTGAGGTCTGTCCAGAAGCTCTGGGATTATGGGAGGGCTTTTCTTTTGTGGAATGAGTGGAATAAGTCCTTATTACATTGCCTTTCTTCCGCATGCGAAGTTTGCTTGGAGGAAGAGCACAAACCCCAAATAATTCAATTGATGTGTTCCAGAGGAAAGTTTAGTTGGCAAAGCTTCTGTCCAGCTTGTGCAGAATTGAGGGGAGGCTGTTGATATATCAGGGGCTGTTGATATATATAATGTAAATGGCTCTAAGTTGAAAAACATACTGCAACGATTTTGAAACTTTATAGGAATTATTTCTAGCATACAGCCTGCAAATGAGCATAGAAAAAGAGAAGAATAAGGAATGGAACTAAAACTACTGTGTGATAATGTGAAAAATGTACTCAGTATGTGGTCGATGGGAATGCAAGGCCCATCACCTTTGGGAAAATTGTTCTCTGCTTTATATGGTTGCTCAGGGTATTTGGAGGGCAATTGTGGATGCATGTGTGTATCTGTGTGTGTCTACAGAGGAAATTTTTAAAAAGGCACATACCTTTACCTCACACTGGTCACAAGAACTCTAATGGAACTGGATCTTGTATTAGTCAATGTTGTTCAGAAAAACAGAACAAATAGGAAAGATAGATAGGGTAGAAGAATCTATCAACATCTATCTATCTGCCTACTATCTATCTATAGAGAGATAATGAGAGATTGATTATAAGAAATTGACTCATATGATTGATTATTAGTTTATATGGAGGCCAGGAAGTTTCAAAATCTGCAGTTATAGCCTGAGAACCAGGGAAACTAATAGTATAAGTTTCAGTCTGAAAGCCATCTGGCTTGAGACCTAAGAAGACCCAATGTTTCAATTCAAGTAAAATGCTAGAAAAGAACAATGTTAATGACTGGGGCAGGGGGTGTTCCCTCTAAGCCCCTTTGTTTTATTCAGGTTTTTAACTGATTGGCTGAGCCCACTCACATTAGGAAGGGTGATCTGCTTTACTCTGCCTACTAATTAAAATATTAATCTCATCCACACATGTCCTAATAGACACACTCAGAATGTTTGGCTAAATATCTGGACACCTTGAGGCCCAGTCATATTGACACATAGTATTAACCATCACAGAAGCACTCTTGGACTGTTCTGATAAAGGCTTCTGGGGTTTTCAAGAGTAGTCTCACAGACAGCAGCAATGTACTCTGTGAATTATTATATGCCATTGTCCAGGTGAAGGGGTGGTGAGCATCCTAGAAGGATACTACCTGTGCATAGAGGTGAAGGTATATAGAGGTTAAGGTGCTCTAAAGAGTGGAGAGGTTAACAATATAATGGATGACAGTGGTCTCTCTTTCTCTTTCTCTCTCTCTCCCCTTCCCACACAAATCAATCTACTATTAGTGGCAAAGTAAATGATGAAAACGACACATGAGAATGTGGGGCCTTCATGTATCACCTCTCTGTGGGGCCAGTGTGTTTAGAGCCATACCCTGTCAGAGGATGGATGCTCCTACAGATGGTCTGTAGTTGGTTACTGTAATTGGTTACAGGAAGGAAAACAGAGGTAAAATATAGATTTGAATAGGGAAGCTGGTAGCTCTGTCAACTGTCTCTGGATCAGATGTAGCACAAAACTCTCTTCCCTACAAATTAGAATAAAAGCATAACCCAAAATAAGTTTGTGTGGACAAAGCAGGTTGGTGTTAGAAGACATGCCATTTGGACTCATTTGGAAAATCCATTGGCTTTCTCTGAAAAATAATTAGTGCTTGGCTCATGTGCAAAACTCTTCCGTCATCAAATGCATGGTTTATGTTTGCCTAGACAAAAGCTTGAATCTTTGTCTGTAGCTTTAATTCTATCTGGACAATAGGTATACTCTCAAACTATAGATACCAAACTAATAAACTAAGTCTTGTCTCTTTTAAAACACATAGATTCTTACTGTTTTCTACTCTCCTGTATTGTCCCATCACTTAGCACAGTACCTAGACCATTGAATACTCTGAGTATATTTTCCTTGAAGGAATGCACAAGGGTGCTGGGCCGGAGCTGTGTCTCACACATGCTCAAGGAACTTGCTGTTTTAAAGCAAATATGTTATCCATGGCTTTGCAAAGAAAAATGAAACTGTTTGATCACGAGTTGTTTATCTAATTTATCACCCAGGAATAGCTGGATATTTTAAAATAAAGTGGACCCACAGGAAAAGAGTAATGAGCATTTTCCTCTCAGCACAAGGCATGCCTCATTCAAAATATACTTGATTTTTAGCCAGGGCTTCCAGGCTTTCATTTATCTTTACTTAAATTCAAGTGTGTGACTTAAGCTAAAGGTCACCGTATTTACCAAAACCAAAATGTCAACAAATAAGCATTCTCTCTCCTACTTCCTCAAATCAGCATGCACGGAGCAACACAATGCTCTAAAACCTCCACAGAGGCATTAAATGAATGCATCAATCCATACGAAATATGCTAATTCCTGGTCTACTTAGCTCACAAGAACAGAAAGGATAATGTGTCAGGAATGAAAACTTTGTGTTCTAAATAATCCTTTCATAAGTCTTATTAAAAAGGAATCCCTGGGAATAATTGCAGTGATTCTGGCAGACCTGACTTGGGAAACAGGACACATGGGTTCTGAGGGTGTTATTAAACACCTGTGTAACTGCAGACAAACTACTTTGACCCTCTGGCCCTTGCATTTAACCACCTATAAAACCGGTGATAAAACTTGCCTTAAGAATGATTACTGTAAAATGGAACAGAATACTGGAATTTTGATACCTCACAAAACCTAAAAAATATAAGATGCCATCCCCAACTGAATTTTAATGATAATGGTAATGATGACGTGATTATGAAATTGTCAGTGTGGATTTTCTGGATGAAGCCTTGTGCGTCCCTGCTGACATGCGCACTGAGACCTCAAGGCACTCTGTTCCCCAGGAACCACTTCGGGCCCTGGGCCAAGTGCTGTTCAAGATCATAGTAGATTGTTACAACTGTTGTAGAGAGAATCTATGTTGGAACTTGAGAAATCAGTGGGGAATTATAAACACAGGGGGCTTGAGGGCCACATAGGAGGGGCACTGAATCCAGGGATCCAGGAGGAGAAGGAAGCAGAAGGGACGTGCTGTTGTGGTGAGGGTTTCCTGCTTTGTGAGAAGCTGAGGTACAATTCATGGAGAAAGTATGATACGTAAGAGTTCAAGTGTAACTTCAGTGTCTCTGGTCTTTAAGGGCCATTAAAAACTCAGTTTGTTCTAAAATGTGATATAGAATTCTTAAAAATCTTATATTCTAAAAAAAATTGTGCATTAAAAACAGGGCTGTTGGATTGTTACAGATGACTTCAAACCTTTTGCAAACAGAATGCTGATGAAACACAATGATAATCCAAATGAAAATAGCCACCTAGTTAAAGAAGACATACTAACTCCCACTGAACAAACAAACAAAAAACGGCTCTGGGGAATGTAGACTCTACCTTGAAAGCAAAGAGAAAAGTAGGCCAAGGAAACAGGTTAAGAGTTGCTGCAAAGAATGTCTGAGGACAGAGTCAGAATGCACACAGTTGAGAAACTGGCTCCTGAAACAGAGCAGTGGTCAAGCTAAGCAGTGGGGGGAGCATGGGTTTGGCCTACAGGGCTGTTCCTTCAATTGCTTACTACTCCCCCAAAATTAGCTGGCTAGGAGCAATCACACTTGAACTAATATAATTCCTTCATTATGGTAACATTAGCCCATTATTTCTCGAGTGCCTATGAACTCATGCACCTCATAAATATCCACACGGTGGCAGAAGAGACTGTTGAGCTGTTTATCAAAGTGCGATGACGGATTCTGAGGACTTCTGCTCTGAGGCACAGTATCTTGCTTGCCTGGTTCCTGGCATGCAGGATGCACAGATTTAACACTGGTTAACCAAGTGTGCCTGTGAATTCCTCTGCAGTCCAATGGGCCCAGTGGTAGTATGCAGGGGATGCCGATCTTGCTGTGCACACCTTCCCCAGCCCCCCTGGGACTGGTACATCAACCCCTGTGCTCACTCACCCACTTTTTAATCTTTCATTAGGAAGGGATATAACTGAATTTTAGGGGTATATTTTAAGGAGAAAGTTGAAGATCAACTACTACTTATTAATCGGGCACCATTTTGTAGTTAAATACACTATTTCATCTTCAAAAACAAACTCTGGGTAAAGTTTTATGTCTTCATTTAAAAGAATGGGGAAAACATTGAGGTCCATGAAGGCTGGTTATGTCACCGCAGACGTTCAGGTGGTGGTTGTTGGCATTGGAATCTAAGTCCAGTGTGTCTCTCACTGCCATTCATACTCTTCACCCCATCTTATGTGAGTGCTAAATGAGAGCAGCAAAAGGCTGGTTCACTTCACTGTCAATTTGTTTTCTAATAGAAGTTACAATTTTAATAGAAAGGGACAAATATCTGCATTAGAATTTTAATAATCATGTCCACTTGGAAAAACACAACAGGGCTCTTAGAATACTTAGTTTCCTAAGTTTCATATCCATAGGGCCACTAAAGACAGTCTCTGGAAGACAGATGCTTCAGGCCTGCTCTTTAAGTGCAGTCTCCTGCCATGTACTCCTTGGCCTGTCTCATGAATAGAGCTGGTACAACTTCTTACAGAAAGAGGAATGGCTCATCTCAGTTTTCAAGAGCTTTAAGAAATACACAAGGGTTTTTGGATTCCTGCCTAGTTAAATGTGTTTTTTATAAACATTCTAGAAGTGTCTTTAATGTTCTTTCAGCCACTGAAAATATATTGGAAAGGATCAATTCATTGTCTAGTGCAGTATAAATCTTAACCCATGAAGAGTCCAAATAAAATGATTCCCGTTCTCTCGCCTGCAAACAGAAAAGAAACTCACTCCATGTAAGTCTCTAACTCCAAGTTCTGTCAAATTTATTGGAAAAATATACTTTCTTTTTACTCACAGCGTTTGAAGGTCTGGCCCTACTTCCCTAATGACTCCACTATTTGCTTTAGTCATCATTGATTTCACTTTTAATTTAATCATTCATTCAACTCTTCTATGTCTTGGGAATACAATGGTAAAAATAAAGCATACAGTCTCCCGTTCTCTTGGCTCTGGTGGAGGTACTGAGGAGCAAATTTCAGGGAAAACTTATAAGCAATAAATAAATTAATTTCAGGCATGCTTCGTGAAACTGACAAAGAACCAAGAATCTTCTTAAGTAGGATAGTTAAACTCCATCATCATTAATCTGAAAGGGGAAAACATTTTCTTTCTTACACATCAACAATTTAATGTATTTTTAAAATATTATTTTACATGCTCAGTAACTATGTTTATCTGATTAACCCTTCTAAGTCTTTCGTCCCAAAAGAGAACAGGGTTCTCCAGAAACATGGCAATCATTTTATAAGGCATAGAAGGTACAGAACAGGAGTTGGAATGCTAGATTGCATCGAATGGTGCTGCCAGGGAGATGCTTCCCCCCACCATCTGGGTGGACCTTTGAAAAATGTATAGACTTGGGGCACCTCTGGCTGATTTTACTTTCCAAAAATTGCCACAACAATATATCTTGTGTCACATACTACTTCAGAACTTTGATGCTTTTTCCATCAAAAGATAAAGTCTGAACGCTGTCCCTTCCAAAGTGATTACATATGATGACATGCCTCTTGTAGTAGAAGTGACACCGCCTGATACCATGCTAGGTGATGAAAGGTAACAGAGATTCTCGATGGCTCTCTTTCTCTTGGCACTTGACCTGGAGATCCATGAGATCCATCTATTGTGAAGCTTACAAACCAAAGAAGCCACATGACAAGAGAAAAAGATGTTAGAATAGCCCCAACTATTTCAATTCCTAGTCAGCTGAGTCTTCTTAGTTTCGACCATTAGAAACAGAATCGAATACACTGTCCCTGGTGCTTCTAGCTGGCTGAGCTGATGCCCTGTGCAGCAGAAATGAGTTTTTCCAGAGTCCTGCCCTAATCACAGATTGACTTCTTTCACTTAGTAATATGCATTTATGCTTCTTCCATGTCTTTGTACAGCCTGGTAGCTCATTTCTTTTAGGTGCTAAATAATATTCCATTGTATGGATATACCATGGTGCAGTCATCCATTCTCTTACTGAAGAGCAGCTAGGTTGCTTCCAAGTTTGGGGAATTATAAATAAGGCTAATATAAATATATATGTGCAGATTTTATGTGCACATAATGTTTTAGCTCATTTTATGAAATACTGAGGAATGATATTGCTGAGTTTTATGGTTAGAGTATGTTTAGTTTTGTAAGAAACTGCCAACCTGTGTTTCAAAGTGGCTTTACCGTTCTGCATTCACACCAGTAACAAATAAGAGTTCCTGTTGCTCCATATCATCCCCAGCATTTGGTGTTGTCAATGTTTTGAATTTTGACCATCCCAATAGGAGCATAAGAGATTCTCATGTTAGTTTTAATTTGTAAATCTCTAATGACATGTGAGGTTGAGCGTTTTTTCATACGCCTATTTACCAAAGGTATGATCTTCTTTGGTGAGGTGTCTGTTCAGGTCTTTTGTCCCTTTGAAATCAAGCTGTTGGGATTTTTTTTGTGTGAGTTTTATGAGTTTTTTGTATATTTTGAGTAACATTTATTCATCACATATGTACCTGCAACTATTTTCTCCCAAGTCTGTGGCTTGTCTTCTCATTCTCTTGGCACTGTCTTTCTCAGGGCAGAAGTTTTGAATTTAAATGAAGTCCACTTATCAAATTTTTTTTCATGGGTTGTGGCTTTGGTGTTGTGACTTCCTATTTTTAACAATGTTTTCTCTACCCATAATTAGGTGAAATAATATGGTTTAAATCTTGTCATAAGGTGACCATTTATGTGAGAAGAAAGAATAAAAGATTTCAAAAGAAAATTAAAACTCATAATTATAATAAACTTTTATTTAATATGTATTATGTTTCTGGATAACATCTAAAAACTGTACATTTAATATTTGACTTAATCCTCCCCACAATTATGTATGGATGGCACCATCACCCAAAGAATCATTTTACAATTTAGAAATGTGAAACCCTGTTAGATTATAGCATTTCCATGGTCATATATCTGGTTAGGGATAGAGCCTGGATTCCAACACACAGATCCAGGATTCCAACCCAGTTAGGATTCTACATCAGCATGTTTTCCTTTCACCACCTCAAGAATGTTCCCAGAGAACAATGAACAGTGTCCAGGCTCACAAGATGTGGACATGGTTATAAATGTAGCAGGGAGGGTTCCATTGGTTTGAGAACATGAAGCCAAAGTCCTCTATAGGTTCTCATTTAGAGCCCAAGATCCTTGGAGCCTCCCTCCTCTCATGCCCTTTTATCATTTAATTATTAGCCGTCTTGGTTAATAATTAATTCTGCACCATCAATTATGCTTACATTATTACTTCCAATACACACCATGTTTGATTGATTTGACTAAAATAACCCCCTTGTTTAATTGTTGGTTTGCATAAATTTGCATGCAACAAGGTGTGTTGCCCAGTGCTTCATTACTCACTGAAAACAGCAGCAACAGCCTGAACAATGGGAGGCTCAGAAGTTATTGCCATTTTCATCAGGACAGAAATTCCATTACAACTGACTTTTCTCAGTCTGGAACTGTGGCGGAGAAGGTTTGTAAGTGACCGTAGGCTTTATGAGGAGGCTCTAACAGGGAATGCATACCCATGGCCACTGGCACGAGGTCTGTCCTGGCACATAACTGAGACTCTTTCCTGTGCTGGCCTAGTGCTTTGATGGCAGGGCAACAGGTCTGCATGCTGATGACCTCATTATGGGGTGGCTGTCGGAAAATGAGCCCCAAATCCAGGGAGTTGAATGATTCACTTTTCCCACGGAGTGGACATGAAGTTTCAGTAAAGGAGAGTGAGGTGAACTACCACATTTAAGTCTGTTTTCCTTCGCTTTCTTGATAATAGCATTTCTAAGTGCCTGCTATGTGCGAAACATATATTAGGAATACATAATTCATTTGCATTTAGCACTCACTACGACCTTTGAAGTTTATGAGGCTATTGTATATTTAGAGATCACCGATACTGCAAGTGACAAAGCTGCAATAGATCCAAAATCTAAGGGGTTCAAATCTGTTCTAAATTATCTCAGTACCTATGAGTAACTATTTAACAAGAATTTAGAAGAACCTAGAGATGTTGTTATTCATATATGAAACACATATTTTTATTTCTAGCAGGACGCTGTTATTTAAGCCACTACTAGCCCAGAGTTGTTTTTAGGTAAGCATGCTAACACATTCTATTTTCTGATTGTTTTCCTCATATACTTTAACAGTCACGGGTATTTCCAGTTTCCAAAGAACATCAAAACTACAGTAAATAACATTCCCTATGACATTCTTGAAATTTAGTAATTTAAGCCTCACTTTACAGATGTGAAAACACAGAAATTTACTTGCCCAAACTACTAAACCTCATAAATAAATTAACGACTGAAATAAAAGATGACTAATTCTCAAGTCTACCCTCTTTCTCTAAGCTCCAATTCATCCCCCGCTTTCTTGAATTTCAGGTGACTAATGGGCTCATGATGTACCTAAATATTTACAGAGGGCTACTAAGCACCTGTGGATGACAATGAGAATCACAGATTAAAATATTTGTCAATAATGTCCCCACTTTATTTGAACATATTTTCCCTGAGTTCTGTACTCTCAAGATCCAGAAAATGCCTATTATTTTTCTGCTGTCTTGGCTCTAGAGCTTATGTGGTGTCATGACTTTTGAATCCTGGGGAACCTCTGGCATCTAGTCTCATCCACCAACAGTGCCTAGACATTTACATTTTCCTAGACATTTGCATTTTGTCTCACACGAATTACCCAAGACAAACCCAGGTACTACATAGGCAAGTGCCACAGTAACGTAAACTTAACAAAAACTTGTTAAGTTTAAGTCCTCAGTAAGTGCAAGAGAGTAACAGTATACATCTGAAAAAGAACAAGAAGTAAGGACAGAAAATGAATAAGCATGTATTTGAATGGATATAAAAAACAGTGGAAAATGGGGAAAAGAACATGTACAATCATTAAATTAAAAAGTGTACTCAGTAGCTAGAGCAACATCTTGGTCGGCATCATTAAAGAGCTTATTTGTAAACTGGAAAGTAACACTAAAGAATTTACCAATAAAAGAAGGTGGAAGGATTAGCCAAGGAACATACATGCATAACCCATAGACAGAGGACAGCGTGGCAATGGCCAGAGGGAAAGTAAGAACGAGGTGGAGGTGGACAAAGGGGGAAAATGGGGACATCTGTAACAGTGTAAATAATAAAAATAAAGTTAAAACATATAAATAGAAACACCAAAAAGGAAAAAAAAATTAACAAACAATATGAAGAGGAACGCAACATAAACTGGAAGATGGAACCTTAAACTTTTCTTCTGAAGTCACTTGTGGAACAGATGTGCTCTCTGATCTGTGTTTATTAGAGAAAAAGTAAATATGAGACAATGAGTCTTCACTAAAGGCAAAAGTTTGGAGTCAACCTGAACTTTTTTTTCCTTAGCAAGATCTTTTCTTTTGGGCACTTAAACTGTGCTGCTTCAATGTTTTGTAACCTTCACTTGGCTATTCAAATATCTTTACTCAGAATTGCTTTCAAGCACAAGGTCAAATCCTACCTAAGAATTTTTCCCAGTCTTGAGAAATACACTTCTTCTTCTTTGTTGGTTTTCAGAGGTGAGTGTATCATATAGCAATACGAAAAAGAGGCACTGGTTGATGAGATTGTTCTAAAACAAAGATAATGCAAGAGTCCCAAGTTAAATAACAAACCCTCACTTGCACAGATATCTGTACTTAAGAAGGGAATAATTTTCTTTAACTAGATACTGGTTCATATACAACGTGGGGCAACTGTACCTTTGCTACTAGAGGGTGTTTTTAACTCTGAAGTAATGTGTGTCGGATAAAAACCAAAATTGGATAAAAACCAAATTTCTTCTCTCTTATGTCTTTATTTTCAAAGTCATGTAATTTTTTAACCTAAAATATTTAAGC
>VMDR010021377.1:0-16877 GCA_007922815.1 Macrotus californicus | reverse complement strand
GCCATTGTTAGATTGTTCTTAATTTCAATGTCTCTGGTTGTATTTTGTTTGCTGATTTCTTTTGTTGATTATGTTCCAGTTAAAGGTGAGATCATGTGGTATTCCTCTCTCACCACCTGGCTTATTTCACTTAGCATAATGCTCTCTAGTTCCATCCATGCTGTTGCAAAGGGTAGGATCTCCTTCTTTCTCTCTGCTGCGTAGAATTCCATTGTGTAAATTAAAAAAACAAAACAAAAAAAGAAACAGAACAGTGTAGTAGCAATGAACACATCTACTACCCAGATCTTGATTTCTGATACCATTGTCCAATAAAAGGAAACAGATCTTTGGAGAAATGGGTGATTCTAGGACTGGGGCAGGAAATAAACAAGATGAACGTGAAGCATGAGAATTACCAGAGGTAAAGGAGGGTAAGGGGAGGTAGAAGTAGGTAAAGTGGGAATAAATGGTGATGGAAGGATATTTGACTTTGGGTGATGAATACACAATACAATATACAGATGATGTATTATAGAATTATATATTTGAAACCTGTATAATTTTATTAATCAATGTCACCTTAATAAATTCAATAAAAAAATTAAAAAAAAAACCCCAAAGTACCACCTTCTGCATTCCAGCAGAAAAAAGGAAGAAAGGCAAGGACGCAATGACTCCTTGTGAACTTTTGCCTTTTAGTTGGGAAAGGAAGGCCCCCTAAAGGGCTTGTTCCTACACCCCAACAACAAAAATGGTGTCAGATGGCCAGGCCTCACTTCCATGGTGACCGGGAACTTTCTCCCTCTGCTTTTCAGCCTCTGCAGTGGAGGAAGGAACGGGAGCACGTGGTTGGGAACCGGCTGAGTGAGCCAACCTCCAGTACCACACAAAAGACCCAGCTCATATGCCACATGCTTGTCTTTTCTAATTACCAGACTAAAGGACATGAACATACTGTTTCTTTGGAACTAATTTATGGTTCTCTCTGTCTAGGATCCATACTTTTGCATGGTGTTTTTTTTTTCCCTTCAGATTCCAGTTTATTCCTTCTCCTTGGAAAAGAATCTCTAACCACCCTGATGAATACAGGACTCTCCTCCTAGTCTCTGTTTTACTACTCTATTTATTTCCTTCATAAGGCCTAATGTAATTGGCAAGGTGAGAAGGACAATATTGTTTATCTTCCCAATAAGCAAGGTTTTATTTCTGCCTTCATTATACCACTCTGTCCCTACTAAAAGAGGACAGAGTGCTGTCACCTTAGGAAGAGGGAGGATATATCATTAACTTTATGTCGAAGAGAGCAAGAGGTGGACAGATATTCCCTACATGCCGTAGTGGAGCACTGGTGAGAAAAAGGAAATGAGAGCAGGCCTAAGAGGCCAGACATCAGGGCGGCATTGGCTAAGAATGCTGGGGTCAGAGGCCAGCCTCAGAGAATAGTCTGAAAGATGGCCTGCCTCTCAGAGAAGTCCCAGGTTTGACATGGCACTCATCTGCCAGGTCAACCACAGTCACTCAATAGCTGCACAGGAAAGTAGCTGGATTTTTTGAATAAATGAATGAATGAATGGTTTTAAATAATATATTTTGACAGGATGGAATAGCCCATATTTTGATGGGATCTGAGATCTTGACCTCACTAAATTCTAGCTATGATGTGATAGTTCATCCCCTAAAAAATTTAAGACTTCTTAAGGACAGAGATTGCCTTTTTCTTCTTTACATCTCCTTTGGATCCTCCTTCCAAAGTACTCCATGCATATTTGTTGATTAATTAAATAAGATACTGAAGATAAAAATGACAGAATTAGGAAGAAACAAATGATTGTAAATCCCAAGGTTACCTGTGTTTTTCTTCAGAATGGGCCTTACAACTCAGCGGAAAAGACGGAATGACAGACACTGCTCACCTCTGTGTCTCAGTGCTGCTTTAATACAGAAGAATGGCCGCGAAGATAGTGACATTCCCAGAGGACATCTGAGATAAGAAGGTCAGTATTTAACCTTAAATAGGGCTCTCTGCTTCGATAGTGACTTGTGTCATACACATCCTTACCTGGGAATCTAATTTGATGTCTGAAATCTTGATTGAATTTCTAGGTTTCATTCTGTTTTCCTAACCATAAATGTACCTCAGATTTTTTTAACTGTTTGCTTGGTAGAAACTGGGATCTTTTATTCCTGCTAATACTTTTAATTTTGTCAAATTATGTGGACATTCAATCAGCTTCCAGAATGAACTCTAGTGCTTTCTTGTTTCCCCTGCCCTATGTTTGTTTCAGGAGCTCCTTTAGGCCACCTGGGCAGAAAAGCACCTCAGTTCCAGTTCTACCCCTTGCTGACAGAGTGACCTCTGGGCACACAAACCTCTGTGATCCTCGGCTTCCACTTGACAAACTGACAATACCTGCCCTGACTGACTTAAAAAGTATCAGGAGGATGAAATGAGACCTGTGTGAAACACTTTGTAAAACGTAAAAGTGATATACAGGTGAAAGTTATTATATTTTATAAATAGTATCATAAGCCTAAATTTCATTCTCTGTTTATAGGTAAGTACACTGATAGCAGAAAGGCCAACAAACTTATCAGTGCTTTGGTTAAAAAGTATATTGAATCACACTTTTGCCTTTGCCTCTGCCTCCTCCTGAAAGCCCAAAGTAATAATAACAAAGAGGTAAGGCAAAAAAAAAAAAAAAATGGAATTAAGCCACAAAGACAATAAATGAAAGAGAAAACAACAGCAACAAATTTTGAAAGTGGAAAAGCAGAAAGAAGAGTGGCAATTTGCCCAGCAGAACAAGGAAAAACAAATCCTAAATTGGCTTTTGAGAAACCTGAGAAGTACTCAACCTCTACCGCTGAAGTCCCAAAGGCATCAGGAAGGGGAGGTCTAAGTGGGCTGCAAACAGGAGGATTGGTTAAAACGGCTGTTTAAATGTAATTAACAACCCGCTGGCTAAGCCATCCCTTTCCCACTTAGCCAAGGTGACTGCCAATCATTTGCTCTTGCTAAAGATTAGAGGTGAACTGTCTGGCAAAGCCATTACATTCAGTGTGGGCACTGCTTGGGAACATCAGGCACAGCTGAGGTGGAGAATAGCATGTTGGAGATGGAGCTTAAGTGACCGTGTAAGTAATGAGTTTTGAAACACCTCAACCCTCTTTTCCCACTCAGCTTCCAGAACATTAACAACCAGGCTTTCCCCCTTGAAATATTAAAAGATGGGAATTTTCATCTCTGAGGAATATGACCAGCCTAAGAGATAAGACATAAATTCTAACAATGGGGATTTCCCCAATAAAACCATCCAGTAGCACCCTGACTGGGAGGCTCAGTTAGTTGGAGCATCACCCAGTATACCAAACAATCACAGGTTCAGTCCCCAGTCGGGCACATACCTAGGTTGTGGGTTTGATCCTAGGTATGTGTGGGAGGCAATGGATCTCTCTCTCTCTCTCTCTCTCTCTCTCTCTCTCTCTCTCTCAGTTTTACATGCCTCATGCATAATTTACAACCATAAAATAATGCCCCAATTTTAAATATGAATAAAGAACTGGAGACCACCAGAAAGCTGAGGAAAATCTTTAATATGAAACACATAAATAATAAAAAGAAAAAACAACACTAGATATTGGACAGAGATATAAAAACTTTAAAAAATCTATCAATAATATTCTTAGAGCAGTGAGGTAGAGGCTCTTTAAAATAAGAATAGGATGCTGTAGAAAAGGAGTATTCACAGGACAACAATGAATTCTTAGAGATTAAAAGTATAATTGCAGAGATTAAAGGTTATAAGAAATGAAAATAAAGTTGATGAATTTATTCATTAAAGCAGAATGACTTTAATTTTGCTTAAAGTTGAACAAAAAAACAAGAAGGTAAAATACAGGAGAGAAAAAGTATGAGAATATTAGATTAGACCAGGAACATTTATCATCCAGAAAATAAAGTCCAATGGGAAAGAAAACAGTGGGAAAGAAATAATCAGGAAATAAACCAAGAAAATTTCCTAGAAATGAAGGACACGGGTCTCTAGTTTGAAAGGGCCCTTTGAGTGATCAGCACAATAGATGGAAATAGACCCAGACTGTAGCATATCATTGTGAAATTTCAGAACAATGGGACAAAAAAAAAGATAACCCAAACGTCCAGAGAGGAAAAAATGGTTTCAGAAAATGGACTGTGAATCAGAATGACTTTAGATTTCAGAACAGCACCCGGGCGACTGGAAAACAATAGAGCAAAGCCTCAACATTCTAAAAAAAAATCTCTATCTGGAATTGTATTCTCAGCCACACTATAACAAAATGTGAAGGTGAAAGAAAAACATGTTCAAATATACAGTTAGAGAACTATTAACTCTTTCTAAGTAAACTACAGACAGATATGCTCCACCCAAATGAGAGAGTAAACCAGGAATTGAAAAGGCATAGAACTTGAGACATAAGTTTCAACACAGGGAAGACAGAGAATTTTTAGGATGAGAGCATAGGGAGGTCGTTTTATAGAATTATAGAATGAAGCTGTGAAGGAGACCCAGAGAAGACTGGGTTGAGTCAGAAGGTCCATGAGACATATCTTCAAGAAGGTAAAATTAACAGAATACTTAATATATTTAAACATACTGAGAGGAGAATTTATATTAGGCAGAGTTTGGGATGAATTTGTGATAGAATTATATGAAATGAAGATAGAAATTAAGCTAAAATTAGATAGAAATTAAGCCAGCAACAACAAATTTAATATTAGTTCCAAAAAGTTGTGAAGAAAATGTGATCATAGGATACAATATGTCTCAGCTGTGAACAGCATTTGGTTGTTATCATGAAGCTAACAATGAATATTTATTTGACCAAATTGTGACGTAACTGTGTCAAGAAGATAGAAGCACAGAAGGGGGATGCTTCTGCTGTGTAAGGGTAGAGGGGTGGTGGTGGAGAGGGGTGGCGGTAAAAGAGAACAGAATCTTCATCTTCCAGGGTGGGGACTCAATAGCAACATCTTACATTAGCGGTATGTAAACATGATGTTAAGAAACGCAAAGGTAAGTATCAAAAGGAATGGCCAACAGATTTGATAGCGATTGTCCCTAAGAATAGGAAATGTGTATGTGTGTGTTAGGGTTGTTATAATGTGCTCATTGTGTCAGACTTTGTGCATCCGTAACTATAACACAACTATTAAATAAGTTTCTCAAACAGTCAAATAATACAAACTATATTTTTGACACAGGGGACAAAATTATAGTTTCTCATACCTAATTTTTTCTTTGTTCATTGGATTATACAACTTGCCCCATTTGTAAGCACTTGAGACACTGAACTTACAAATGGAAAATGGCCAGGACAAATATAAAAATAGAACTCTGACCTTCCATCTACAGCAACTAGTCCAAGAAACCAACCCATTATCCATAGTAACCAGCCCAGCAAGCCAACCTGCTAGAAATCAGAGTTGTAAGTAGACCGCAACCGCTTATAACAATCAGCCCCGAAATGGTCAGAATTTGGTTAATAACTGCCAGCTTCCCTAATCTTTGTCCTTGCTTCCAACTTAGGACCAACCAGTGGAGACCAGATATGGATACTTAACCAATCACGTAAGATGCACCGAGTTAGCTTGCTCATACCTTCCTGGTGCCTTCATCCTACAAGCAGGGCACACCTGGAGCCTTCTGTTTTTCTTACCATAAAGCTTTCCTCTGCCTAATTTTGAATCATGGCCAAATAAGTAATGGTGCCTGACACCCTTCCTATAGCAAGCTCTTCATAAATCCCCTTTGCTTGTTCCCGTTTGATTGGTCTTCATTTATTTCCACCCACTATTTTGAGGCATTGCAAATTTTCAAAGATAGAAAGCCATTTGACTGATCAAGAATTAAAATTAGCTAAATCAACAATCCAAGTTCAAGAGAATATAACTTCTTGACAAATCCTTATATTTATTCACTCACATATTATTCTCTATTCTCACATGCCAAGACTACACTGGGTGTTGCGGAAGATACAGAGATAAATTCAGTAAGTTAAGTATTTTGTGTAATTGGATTTAATAATTTTAGAGTTTCTTAATTTGAGATGTTCAAACTTATCTTAAGTTTAGGTAACAAATAAACCTATATTCATACTCCTAAGAAAATGGACATAAGTTTAAAAAGCCAGTTTCCAAAAAGAGAGATCAAGTTGGTGTCATACTTTTATACTTTTTTATATTACGTTTTTCTCAAATTGCCCAATTTAAAATTTCTTACTTATCTTGGCATATGTCTAAAACATGCTTTTTTTTAACTCCCTTGAAATCTTCTCTTATGTTTATGACTGCAACTATAAATTTTTTTCTTTTTTAAAAATATATTTTATTGATTATGCTATTACAGTTGTCCCATTCCCCCCCCTTTATTCCTCTCCACCCTACGCAACCCCTCCCACCTGCATTCCACCCTTTAGTTCATGTCTATGGGTCATATATATGAGTTCTTTGGCTTCTACATTTCCTATACTATTCTTAACCTCCCCCTATCTATCTTCTACCTGCCATTTATGCTTCTTATTCTCTGTACCTTTTCCCCCTTTCTCCCCACCGACTCCCCTGATGATAACCCTCCATGTGATCTCCATTTCTGTGATTCTGTTCCTGTTCTAGTTGTCCACTTAGTTGTTTTTGTTTTTAGGTTTAGGTGTTGATAATTGTGAGTTTGTTGTCATTTTACTGTTCATAGTTTTGATCGTTTTTTTCTTAGATAAGTCCCTTTAACATTTCATATAAAAAGGGCTTTGCTGATGATCAACTCCTTGAACTTGACCTTATCTGGGAAGCACTTGATCTGCCCTCCAATTCTAAATGACAGGTTGGCTGGATAGAATATTCTTGGATGTAGGTCCTTGCCTTTCATGACTTGGAATACTTCTTGCCAGCCCCTTCTTGCCTGCAAGGTTTCTTTTGAGAAATCAGCTGACAGTCTTATGGGCACTCCTTTGTAGGCTACTGTCTCCTTTTCTCTTGCTGCTTTTAAGATTCTCTCCTTATCTTTCATCTTGGGTAATGTAATTATGATGTGCCTTGGTGTGTTCCTCCTTGAGTCCAACTTCTTTGGGACTCTCTGGGCTTCTTGGACTCCCTGGAAGTCTATTTCCTTTGCCAGATTGGGGAAGTTCTCCTTCATTATTTGTTCAAATAAGTTTTCAATTTCTTTCTGTTCCACTTCTCCTTCTGGCACCCCTATGATTCAGATATTGGAACATTTCAAGACGTCCTGGAGGTTCCTAAGCCTCTCGCAACTTTTTTGAATTCTTGTTTCTCCATTGTGTTCTGGTTGAATGTTTCTTTCTTTCTTCTGGTCCACACCATTGATTTGAGTCCTGTTTTCCTTCCCATCACTGTTGGTTCCCTGTACATTTTCCTTCATTTCACTTAGCATAGACTTCATTTTTTTCAGCTAATTTGTGACCATATTCAACCAATTCTGTGAGCATCCTGATTACCAGTGTTTTGAACTGTGCATCTGATAGGTTGGCTATCTCTCCGTTGCTTAGTTGTATTTTTTCTGGAGCTTTGATCTGTTCTTTCATTTGGACCTTTTTTTTTTTTTTTTTTTTTTTTTTTTTTTTTTTTTTTTTTTTTTTTTTTTTTTTTTTTTTTTTTTTTTTTTTTTTTTTTTTTTTTTTTTTTTGGTCTCGGTGTGCCTGTTATGTAGTAAGGGACGGTGCCTTAGGTATTTACCAGGGCAGGGGAAACCATGTTGTTGCATTGTGATGCTGTTTGTGGGGGAGGGGTCTGAGAGGGAACAATGTCACTTATTCGGCTTTCTGCTGGTTTTCAGTCACTTCCCTTGCTACCCACAATCAAATTGGGCCCTTCTGGTGCTGATTCCCGGGTGGGTGGGCTTGTATACATTCTAGGACCCTGTGGGTCTCTCCAGCGAATTCTCCTGTGAGGTCGAGAGTTTCTCCCAGTGCTGCCTCAACACCCACAGGTATTTTCAATCAGAGGTTTGAGGTTTTATTTCCCCATGCTGAGACCGGGGGTCATGTGATCTATCTCGCTCCCCAGTTGTTCCTCCCGATTTATCGACACACAACTGTGGGACCACCCAGTCCACAATTTGCTGCCTCGCCTGATCCACCAGCAGCGGCCTTACCTCAAGTCCTCTCCACCCAGCTGCCTGTCTCCCCACCTCCTACCAGGGTGAATGAATGTTTCCCTTTTAACTTTTTGTTGTCAGACTTCCATACAGTTTGATTTTCTGTCAGTTCTGGTTGTTTTTTGTTTTTAAATTTGTTGTTGTCCTCCTTTTGGTTGTGTGAGGAGGCACAGTGTGTCTACTTACACCTCCATCTTGGCCGGAAATTGCAACTATAAATTTTAAATGTATATTTTATTTATGCACATTTTGCTCTTTGTGCTTAGAACTAAGTTGCAGATGTCCTATGAAAGGGCACATATATGATTATGGAAAATTATTCTATTGAAAATAAGAGTAGTTTGGATAATGATGGAAATCGAAGAAAGAAATTGAGGTTGGCAAAACAGATGTATTCATAAAAAAACTACTGTGTGCATGTGATGAACTAGTTTTCAGCAAGATTCAAATAATGCAATCAGTGGGGATTTAGCTGGTCCATGCAGTTATCAAAGGCATGTGGAATGTATGAATAATAGCTGGAAATTTGTTGTGGACACGAGGCTATTAAGCTTGTCTCCCGCTGCATTCAATATGGTAGTAAAAACTATTATTAAATAACTGATTTTATAGAAACTGTTAAAATTATTAGGCCAAACTATAAATTAAAGTTTATGATTGATGCAAATGTATGCCCTAAAATGTATAATACTAATTTAAGTTTCTTTCCCATTTAAAAAAATACTCAGATGAAAGAATAGCGATTACCAAAAAAACAGCAAATTTATAAGGCTGCAAAGAAGGCTTCACAAAAGTAAGAAACATTAAATGTGACTTTGCTTTCCAAACACAGAATCTCACAATTATCAGTGGTCTCTTCCCTAGCTGAGTACCCTTAGTCGGCATGCGCAGTAATGAGGGTGACACACATGAAATGCTGAGGACCGATTAAGGAGAGCAAATGATGAATCTGATCTCCGGAGCCTTCTGTGTTACATGCAGATATGGGGAGTGTTAGTCAACACCCACCACATTTGGAATTTGTTTCTACCTGTATTGTTTCTTCGCTCGCAGACCCTAAAATAAAACTTGTCAATTTATAAAAGGCAAAACTTTTTTTTAACAAATAAAGTGATTTATTCAATGTATCATTGAAGCTTTTTAGAAATGGCAGTCTCCTAGGCTCTGCCCTATATTTATAGTCTGTGAGGCTGGATGTTGGGATGTGTTATTTCCAGAAGCTCCTCAAGCGATTGTGAGTTGGGGGGCTGGGCAAGATTTGAGAGATAGTAGCACTACTCTGTAATATTTATATTTAAAAAAATTTTTAATGTGTATTTTATTGATTATGCTATTAGAGTTTTCCCAATTTTCTCCCTTAATCACCCCTCCACCCTGCATCCCCCAACCCTCCAGCATTCCCCCCTGTAGTTCACATCCATGGGCTGTACATATAGTTCTTTGAATTCTGTTTCCTATACCATTTTTGACCTCTCCTCATCTATTTTACACCTACCAATTATGCTTCTTTTTCCCTGCATGTTTTCCCCCCTATTCCTCCCCTCCCCCTCCCCACTGAAATCACTCCATGTGATGTCCATTTCTCTGATTCTGTTCCTGTTCTAGTTGTTTGCTTAGTTTTTGTTCTCGTTGTTGTTGTTGTTTTTTTAGGTTCATTTGTTGATAGCTGAGTTTGTTGTCATTTTACTGTTCATAGTTTTGATCATTTTTTTTCCTTAGGTAAGTCCCTTTAACATTTCATATAATAAGAGCTTGATGATGATGAACTACTTTAACTTGACCTTATCTGGGAAGCACTTCATGTGCCCTTCCATTCTAAATGATAGCTTTGCTGCATAGAGTAATCTTAGATGTAGGTCCTTGCCTTTCATGACTTCAAATACTTCTTTCCAGCCCCTTCTTCCCTGCAAGGTTTCTTTTGAGAAATCAGCTGATAGCCTTATGGGCACTCCTTTGTAGGTAACTGTCTCCTTTTCTCTTGCTGCTTTTAAGATTCTCTCTTTATCTTTCATCTTGGGTAATGTAATTATGATGTGCCTTGGTGTGTTCCTCTTTGGGTCCAACTTCTTTGGGACTCTCCAGGCTTCCTGGACTTCCTAGAAGTCTCTTTCCTTCACCAGACTGGGGAAGTTTCCCTTCATTATTTGTTCAGATAAGTTTGCAGTTTCTTGCTCTTGTTCTTCTCCTTCTGAAACCCCTATAATTCAGATATTGGAATGTTTCAAGTTGTCTCAGTGGTTCCTAAGCCTCTCTTCATATTTTTAATTCTTGTTTCTTCATTCTGTTCCAGTTGGATGTATATTTTTCCCTTTTGTTCCAAATCGTTGATTTGAGTCCTGGTTTCCTTCCTGTGACTGTTGATCCCCTGAATATTTTGCTTTATTTCATTTTGGGTATCTTTCATTTGCTCTTTCATTTTGCAGCCAAGCTCAATCAGTTCTGTGAGCATTTTGATTACTAGGGCTTTGAACTCTCCATCAGATAGGTTAGCTGTCTCCTCATCGCTTCACTCTTTCTGGAGTCTTGCTCTGTTCTTTCATTTGGTCCCTATTTCTTTATCTCAGTGCACCTGTTAAGTTGTAAGGGGGCAGGGCCTTAGGTATTCACCAGGGAGGGGCAACCCTCCTTGCTGCACGGTGGCACTGCCTGTGGGGGAAGGGCCAGAGAGGGAGTAATGCAGCTCGCTTACTGGGCTCCAGCCCCATTTTCCAATGAACCCTTGTGTGAGACTGGGAGTTTCTCCCCCATTGGCAACAGCCGCCATAGTCCACAGTCAGCTCTGAGTCTCAGTTTTCCATTCAGCCAGCCTGGCCCACATGGTCTGACGCCTCAGCAAGGGTTCTCTCAGCCAGCCCCGCCCATGCGGTCCACAGCCCTGCCAAGGGTTTTCTCCGTCCACCTGTCTTACCAGTCTGGTTGGTCTGATTGACTATTTCTTTAATTCCTTGGTTGTTGGAGTTCCATGTAGTTTGATTTTCTGTCACTTCTGGTTGCTTATTGATTTTAGATTGGGTGTCATCCTCCTTTTGGTTGTGTAAGTGAAGGGTTTCTACCTATGCCTCTATCTTGGCCAAAACGTACTGTGTAATATTTAACTCGATATTTGACACAAACCGAATACCTAATACATATTTGAGGGTAGATCAATTTTCAAAAATATTTTAAAATAATGTATAATTTGAAAAGCAAAAAAATCTTAGGACCATAAAATAAGTTGAAAGCTGTTCTAGAAGTCATTTAATCCAAGTTTTAAAAATTAATCTGTCTAATCATCACCTGGAAAGGTTTGTAAAACCTCCTAAAGTCTCCTCCCTAACTATTGAATCTAAATTTCTAAAAATATGGCCTGGGACTGTGCATGGTTTGAAATTTTGAAAATACATCCATGGCTTAGGAAATATAACTTTTCTCACTAAGCGTCCTTGTTCTTTCGGTACTCCCTTGGGTGGCTTGGTTCCCTGTCAGTCACCACCTGATCACTGCTCTTTGCACCAAACTCAGTTTCCCTGCTTCCCACTGAAAGTACAATGACAGACAAAACTGAGAGGCATCATCTTTTACCCAGTTCTAATTCTTTTGATCAGCCAGAGAGCCAAAATTCAGTTAACAAATTTTTGGCTCATGTTGATCTAGCAGTTAACAAAAAAAATTCAAAAGCACCATTAAGCCATAGGTCCCCCATCTTAGATTTGGGATGTTGAATATTAACCTAATATAGAGGCCACTTAAATTTGGTCTCCATAGAGTTAGTTAAAGGTCCAGCTTGTCATGTTCATTTTGGGTATTATCATTCAATATATTAATTTGTCTCCCAGCTCATGTCACACTTGAATTTGATAAACATGCCGTTTGTGGACTTGATTAGTGTTATTAATAAATACATCAAATGAAAGAAAGCCATTGGCAGATCTTCTAAAGACCTCCCTCTGAATAAACATTGGCCATCACCCCTTAGATCTAGTTTTCACCTGGTCACACACCTGCTACATGCCTAACTGTTAATTCCAGGTTTCCCCATGTTGTTAATTGGACACACCATAAGAAACTTAAAAAAAAAAACCCTTCTTAATAAATCTTAAACGCTACATTGTTTCACATTACCTCAAGTCTCTATATCTGCAACATATATTTTACTTTATATGCTCAGAATATTTCGTATCAAAAACATTGTCAGTAAATACAGTGTCCATTTTACAAGTTAACTTTTTAAAAAATTTTCCTTCATAGGAAGAACTTTATCAATATGAAATTTCTTACGGTTTTTTTCTAAACTTCCACCAATTTGCACTGTATCCTCTCACAAGATTCTATCTGGCCCAAAGGTTACAGTGTCTGACAGCAATTCACTGAGGTACCACATTTCCATTGCTTTGGCACATTTCATTGAGGAGACCTTTGAAGTGAGAAAGAAAAAGAACTAGAGTGGGAGTCAGCTGATGAGAAAAGAAAACAGTATGAAAGAGGAGGATAAGAAATATCTCTGGACAGTGGAAAAAAGAAAAAAAGTAACAGGAATTCCTAGGAAAAGCTTGACTTTACCTTTGTCTCCAAGTAAGATTTATAAAATGCACACATTAATATTCCAAATTATTGGGTTTAAGTAGAAAATTTCCAAACCCCTAAGATTATGAAACGATCTTAATGTGAGATTCTTTTCTGGAAGATATACTCTAATAGTAGAGATACCTAGTCTTTCTCTAGACAAAAAAGAAAAAAGAAACCTAGCTTAAAAAAAAGGAAGTTTACTGGCTTAAATAATTTGTAATCCAGAGGCTGGCTCAGTTGTAGGTCTGGCTGAATCCTAAAAAGATGTCATCAGGACACCATCTCTCTCTGGGTTCTGCTGGTCCCATTCTCAGGCAGGTATTCTCCTCTGGCTGGCAAGGTGTCTGCAGGCTCACACACTCAAAACCCAAGTCCAGACAAAAAGTGATAATGTTTCCTCTCATTGATTCGGGCCAGGTATAGTAAGCTGAATAATGGCCACCCAAAGATATAAGATTCTAATCCCTGGAACCAGTAAATGTTATAAAGAAAAAAATGTCTTTGAAGATATGGTTGCATGAAGAATCTTGACGTGAGAAGATTATCCTGGATTTTCCAGATGAACCTCAAATGCAATCACAATATCCTTTTCTTATTTTTTTTCGGAAATGTTTAGCAGAGTTCAACTTTATTTTTCTTAAATATATGTTATTGATTATGCTATGACAGTTGTCCCACTTTCCCCTCTTTATTCCCCTCTGCCCTTTTCTTAATTAAATTTATTGAGGTGACATTTGTTAATAATATTATATAAGTCTCAAGTGTGCAATTCTATGCACTTTATCAGTCAATCTTCTTCCATTACCATATACTTGACCCTCTTTACCTTTTACTACCCCCACCCTCTTCCCTTTGATAACCACCATACTGTTGTCTGTTTTTCTTATTTGTTCATGTGTTGCTTTCAGTTTTATATTCAATATATGAGTGAAATTATATGGTTCTTAACTTTTTCTGTCTGATTTGTTTCACTTACCATGATAGATAGTCTCAAGATCCATGCATGTTGTCACAAATGGCAGTATTTCATTCTTATTATGGCTGAGTAGTATTCCATTGTATATATGTACCATGTCTTCCTTTTCTAATCATCTATCAAAGGACACTTTGGTTCACTCAGATTCCCTCCTAGAGGCTATGAGCTGACCTTAGCAGTCACATGGCCCAGGCCAGTGCATGGTCTGAGCAGTGAATGATGGGTAACTGAAAGATTCATCATTTCCCTGGGTTTATATTAGCTTTGGGTGTGGGATGGACCAGGGGCTTCCTCTGAATGACCAATTAACTTCCCAAATTTCTGCATACTCAGGGTGGGTCCACCTCCTTATCTATTCTTTCTTTTCCCTAGGCTTGACTGACAGGCCTCTTTGGTCCAGCACTTCCCCCTACCGCTGTTCTGATGACGTCTATGAGGCATATGCTTACCCTCCCCCAGTCCCAACGCCCATCTGGTACCAAAAGGGGGTAGAAGGGCTTTTCCCCCTATCCAGTTATCTTACTAGCCTTGCATATGCTCAGTGGAAGGTTCTTCCCCTGCTACCATCTTGCATGGAGGTAGGGGAGACTCCTGTGGTACTCTATTACCTCTGTGCTCCCCCTCACCCTAGTTCCTGCATACAATGAGTTGCCCATACTTGTAGCCCACATATAAAGGGACCCTGTAAAACCTGCCTGGCCTCTCAGGAAGTGCCAAGAATGGCCTCTCAGGCAGCACCAAGCATGGCCTCAGTGGGAGGGGCAGGGGACCTAACACCAGAAGCAGGACACTCTGCACCTGGCAGAGCATCAGCAAGGCACTAGCTCAGTTCACTAAAGCCTCACAGTCTCCCAAAAGTGCTGCAAAACTCAATGTCCTTGCCATGGCCCTGGGCAGTTCCCAAAGATATTGTCTGGATTCACGCCATGCCCTCAGTGCCCTGAGGAACATGGCTCAGTGCAGGAGAGGCTCCCAGTTTCAGTCCCATGGTCCAGCTCCATCTCCCCTTGAAGCTCTTCCTTTTCCTGCCCTCAGCCTGCTCCCAGCAGTCTGGACAGGCATTTATTAGTATGAAGGACAATGACATGGACACAAGCCTAGGAATGCAGGCAGCCACCAGAACCTGGAAGAGGTAAGAAACAGATTATCTCCTAGAGCCTCCATAGGGTGCAAGGCCCTGTTGACACCTTGATTTTGACGCAGTGAAACAGATTTCAGACTCTGGCCTCCAGAACATTAAGGGAATATGGTTCTGTTGTTTCATTCCATCAAGTTGGTAGTGATTTGTTACAGTAACCACAGGAAACTAATACATAAGCAACGTGGTTTACTCTGATTTGACCACCCTGAGTCACAGGACCAACTCTGAACCAATCAGGGAGCACTGACAAGCTTGTTTTTCTTTTTTTAAAGATTTTAATTTTAGAGATAGGGGAAAGGAAGGAGAAAGAGGGAAAAAAATATCAATGTGTGGTTGCCTCTCACATGCCCCCTACTGGGGACCTGGCTTGCAACCCAGGCATGTGCCCTGACTGGGAATCGAACCAGCGACCGTTTGGTTGGCAGCCTGTGCTCAGTCCACTGAGCCACACCACCAGGTTTGAGTTACTTGTTTTATTCTTGGAGCATGGGCAAACCTTTCATGAGGTAAACAAACTCCAAGTACAGGAGGGGAAAGTGCCCAAAAGCAAAGCCTAACTGGAAAAAAAAGCTTGTTGGGGAGAAGAGGCAAAAAACAGCAGATACCCCTTTCATGTTTGAAAGGAGAACACAAAGTTAACATATATATGTCAAACTATAACATTAGTGCACTTGAACTTGTCCTGTTGCTGTGGTGATGCTGTTAGGCACCATATTACCAGGGATATACTGAGTTGAATAGACAGCACTTGCTAAGAACATATTTCCTTTTATTACTGATCACAGTACCTTCTCCATCTCTGACACAGCTCCTTTTTGAAAAATTATACATTAAGATCATATATATTATTCCAAATAGAAATATATTATGACATTAAGATAAAACTGTTTTTGTATTTATTTTTCTAATATCTTCCTGATTATGTCTAAAATATTGTGTTTACAATGTATAGTAAGAGCTTGTGCCAGAGTCTGCAGTGTGATGTCTATCGTAATTTCCACGTGTCTTCTTGAATTATAACTACTAACTAATCTGTAAAGACTGTTCAAGGATGCTCTAGCTCTGCCTTTTGTGAATCGTTGCACTTTGGGTAAGTTACTAACACCTTCCTACTATCAGTATCTTCATATGTAAAATGAGGATACATATTTTCACAGGATTTGTTTGAAGGATTATCTAAAAGAATTTGTGTGAAAGATTATAGCAGGGTGCACAGCACAAGGATGCCAGTAATACTCCATGATGAACCTGTAATCCAATAAGCACAATTAAATCATCATGCCTATAATTATTCCCACAATTTGTTCTTTTTACCCACATTCAAGCTCTTCTAATGACACATTTCAGCTTCAGAAGATCTACATGTGGTTTCCATTTGGCTTAGCATGTCAGTTCTCAGAAGAGTCTGATGTCAAGTGTACATTCTCCCCCTTTTTAAAACTTTGTGAAATTTATAATAAGATCAGTTTCAGTGCTAAAGCATGCAGAGCTGTACCTGTTTATTTATTTCTAAACTATTTTTGATGCTAACACAATTCCTTTGGTGGGAAAGAATATCACAGCCTAATTCTCAAAACTGAGATGGCTCATTTGCCTTTGTTTTGAAACTGTCAGATTTTATTTTGAAGTGTTAAATTAATTGGTTCTATTAGTTTTCCCTTAGCATTTTCATTATTTACTCTCAAAACTCTAGTAGATAAGTCAGGCATAATTTCCCTTTATGTACATTTTGCTAGAGGGAAGAGAAAAACTGATACTGTTCGATCGGAGGAAGTCCCCAGTTAGGGCACAGATTAGCTCCTGAGTTCCCACTCCTCTCGTAGCGAGCAATGCCACAGCAGCTCTGAGTTCCTGGGGGCGTTGGGAAACCTATGGCCAGGCTGAACAAGTTTAGGGGGTTCGTATTACTCCATCTTTGCCCAGGAAATTTTAGGACACAGTTGCAGGGCCCTCATAAGCATTTGATTGACTGCCTATGTTATTTCATGAAAATCTCCTTATACTCAAGATAGTTGTCATTCCAAACATAAGCCACATCTAAAAAACCTAAATTTTATTAGGCTTCAGGGTCTTAGAGAAAGAC
>VMDR010021376.1:0-16885 GCA_007922815.1 Macrotus californicus | reverse complement strand
TCTGTACCTTTTCCCTCATTCTCCCCCCTCCACCTCTCCATTGATAACCCTCCATGTGATCTCCATTTCTGTGATTCTGTTCCTATTCTAGATGTTTGCTTAGTGTGTTTTTGTTTTTTTAGGTTCAGTTATTGATAGTTGTGAGCTTGCTGTCACTTTACAAGTGAAATTCTTTAAGCACAAGAAATATATGTTATTCAACATCTTGAAGAGTGATTTATTTCACCACAGTGGTTAAGAGTCTGGCTTTGGAACATGAAAATTTGAAACTGGGATTTCCATTTATTAGCTATGAGATTTGTCATTATAACTTCATCTGGCTGAGCCTCAGTTTCGTCATTCTTAAAATGGGGATAATGTTACTTACATCACATGTTTTTGTATTAAATGCAATAATGAAAGTATTTATTGAGCACACACTATTTTAAGAGCATATGATATGGATAAAGACTATTATAACACAGACCTGATCATTGTAGAATTCATAATCTAGTGGAGAAAAATAAGATAATATATTAAACTATAATTTAATAGAAAATATAATAATAACAGATATATTAAAAGTGCTATGATGGTTTAGAGATAAGTAATTTCTGGATGGGGTTTGGGTAAGGTTTGATGAAAGAAATTACATTTAAATTACATTTACAATATGTCTAGAATTATGTCACTCAGCTTTATAGGTGCTGTGCAGGGGCAGATATGGCTTTTGTGAGGTCTGAAGGTTTTACAATTTGAAGGTCGCTCTTTAAAAATATAAAATTCACCCTGGCTGGTGTGGACCAGTGGATTGAGTGCCAGTCTGCAAATTGAAAGGTCACCAGTTCAATTTCTGGTTAGGCACATGCCTCAATTGCAGGCCAGGTACCCAGTTTGGGATATGCGAGAAGGAACAGATCGATACCTCTTTCACATGATGTTTCTCTCTCTTTCTTTCTCTCTTTCCCTCTCTCTACAAATAAATAATTAACATCTTAAAAAATAAAAATGTAATATTTCATGTGTAACATTATACTCCTCGAGTGTTTTTCTTCACTTAGAGTGCTAGTGCCTGACATCTAAAAAATGCTGAAGAACAGGAACAGAATCACAGATATGGAGGTCATTTGGAGGGCTATCAGCTGGGAGGGGGAAGTGAGAAGGGGGGAAATGGTGCAGGCATTAAGAAGCATATTTGGTAGGAACAAAATGGACAGGGGGAAGTTAAGAATAGCATAGGAAATGGAGAAGCTAAAGAACTTACAGGTACAGCCCATGGACATGAGCTAAGGGGGAATTGCTGGAGGAAAGGGTACTGGTCAGATGGGGACAAAGGGGGAAATTAGGACAACTGTAATAGCATAATCAATAAAAAATACACTGGCAGAAAAAAATAAATGAAAAGTGCTGAATAATTTTGAGCTCCCTTCCCCCTGCCTCTCTGTCTCTGGTACCCAGCAAAGTGCCTGGCATGAGGTGCAGGGGCTTGCAGTGACCTGTCCATTTGAGGAACCTTGGGGTTTCAAGGTAAATTCACTTTTGGTGTTGTGCTTAGTGATGGGAATATAATTATGAACATAACTTGGTTTCTAACGCCATGGAGCTCTTTTCTTAGTGGGACTGGGAAGAATCTAAAAATAACTAACTATAAAAACAAACATGCATTCATAAATACCTGGGGTACATTTATAACAGTAGGAGAGCAGTGATTTGATTCAGAGATATGGGGAGTAGGAGGTTGTTTAATGCAAAAGAAAATGCGTGAATGGAAAAGGTGGAGAAAACTTGCTTGACTGGAATGTACCACTCAAGTAGGGCTACAGTGGAGGCCTGCAGGCAGAGGCCGTACAAGGAGGATGCTCCTGGACAGGGTAAACAGAGAGTCAGTTCTCAGGAGAAACAAGTAGAGTATTGTATATACCTTCAATGATTTAACAAAAGTTTACTGGACCAGATACTGGCTGGGCCTTGGACAATCACATCTGCCTAAGACAGAGTCTCTGCCCCTGAGAGGTTTACACTCTGTTATGTATGGGTTGAATTCTGTCCTCTCCCCTCTGCGGGGCAGGGGCAGAACATATGTCAAAGTCCTAACTGCCAACACCTCGAAATCTGACCTTTTTTTGGCAATTGGGTTCTTGCAGATGTATTAGTTAAGATGAGGTCATGTTGGAGTAGGGTGGGCCCCTTATCCAGTCTGACTGGTCTTTTGACAAGAAGTCAGCCATGTGAAGACACAGACTCACACAGGGAGAAAACCATGTGCAGATGGAGGCAGAGACAGGAGACACCCAAGATTGCCTGTGATCCACCAGAAGCTAGGAAGAGGCAAGGGAGGACCCCCTTACAGCTGTCAGAGGCCCTGCCAACATTTCTGTTTCAGACTTCTAGCCTCCAGAATTATGAGACAATAAGTTTCTGTTGTTTAAGTCACCCGGTTTGTTATAATTTGTTATGGCAGGCTGAGAAACCTAATATTCTCTCGTAGGAACTACATGAGCCAATGTACAGACAGCTGTGAGCATAACCTGCTTAGTGGGGAGAGGGGAGCTGATCCAATCCCCCTGATTGTCGCTTTAGTACAAGGCTAATAATAATAGTAAAGAGTAGCTATCACCAGATGTCCAGGCATTCACCTTGGTATCCAAATGACAAGATTTCCCACAAATCTAGCTAACAAAATTTGAGGTCTCCACACACTCAAGACACATATGTGTCTTGACACATATTACTAAATAGGCACATATGAATTACTAAAGAACAATGACAAAGCATTAAAATGAACACATTGTTAATTACTATTTGTGAAATTCATCTTCAAAAATAATATATAAGGAATATCAGCATTTCACTAACCTTTAGCTGTATTTGAACCCTTAAAAATTGTTCCTTTAAAAGAAGCATTCATCTGTTCTCTTTTCTGGGGTAGAGCAGATGTTGGCTGTACAAATGTCACAGTAGCCTTTTCCTGCTATAAATTCTGATTTCTGCTAATTCCAGGGAAAGCTATACATACCAATTAGTTGAACACTGATAGATTTTCTGATTCCTTTGATTCCTCAACAGGAAAAGTGTAAGATTATTGCTTCACATCTGGCTTTTCCAACTGAGAAAATTAATTTCTTTCACTGATCTATGTTCTGCTGTCCAGATATCTGCCCCTAGAAATAGAGGTTAGTTCAAAACCTTCTTGGGCATGGCATTCTCAGTTATTCATTGACTAGGTCCTTTACCCATGGTGAAATCTGCAAGCCAACTTTGGACATTGACATTAACACAAGATGGTTTTAAAAGAATCATCAACATTTTCTTTCCTGAACAAACATGTGTAGTTTTACCTGTTGGTACACTCTAAAAAAAAAACACCTAAAAATTCCTTGATTTTCTTTCAATTATGAGCTTTCTTCAAATACCCAATTCTTTCCCTCGTCCCTTTGGTCTTTGCATGTAAAGTCCCCTCTGCCTGCAGATAATAAATGGCTTTTTCCCTTTTGTCTGCTTGGGAAGCTCCTTCTCTTTCTTCATGACTGAATGTTTGCCCTCCTGAGCACTAGCAGCTCCTGTAGGATTCTGTTGCCACAGACTCACGTATGGACTGTCCTAATCATCATACTTTATCCACTTAACAAGCACCCATTGGGAATCGACAGCACTGCAGGAGGGCTCCACTGGGGCTGGGACTATACCCATAAGGCAGACAGTCTTTTCCTCCAGGGAGTTTGAAATAAAGTTATATACCAGCAAAGTAAACTGGCAAGCACAAGCCAGTCTTCTACAATGATAATAATTTATTTGCATGCTTGCTTTTTCCACTTGACTCTGAGATTCTTGAGTATTATACTCACTTGTGAGTTAATATATGACATCTAAAATGTGCTTAATAAATAGGAGCTCTCTTTTCCCATGTCCTTAATACCTGACACAAAGAACATGCTCCATGAATGACTGTGGAATGAAAACCTAACAGACATCTATATATCAGTGTGAATTAGTTGATCCTAACAGTCAGTTTTGATAAAAGAAACATTACAATTCTAGGCACCAAAAACAAAGGGAGGGCAGCTAAGGGAAGAGAGGGTTTAGTCTGGGAGGAGTGGAGATGGGACATCAAAAACATCCCAGGTGCCCAGTTGCTGAGTGTGAGTTCTGTTCTACATAAGGCCGACCTAGGATTCTTGCCAAGCCTAACTATCTACTTATATGGAAGGAATTCTGCTGTCAGACAAGGAATGGCTTCATGGGCATGCCATAGGATCAGCATTCATACAGGTTAAGATGTTTGCTGACATTTTATATCACTTCCCATCATCTTTCACTAAAATCACTCCAGTTTCCCCATAGTCATTCCCTCTCCAGGCAAAAGAAGCCTTGTAAGAACAAACAGAAACAGAGACCAAGAAAAAGCTCTAAGTGAACCTGTCTCCTTCATCCTGGTATGTCTATATCTACAGTAGGACGTGACAGTTGGGTAACTCATAAACCCGCTGTATGACTCACAGTGGTGCCACAACCACAGCTCAACTTCATCTGGGTTTGTGTTTGGATGTGTCACTTAAGCCACAATCCTTACCTCTATGCATGAAAGTCACACATTTCTAGAATGCTCAGTGTACCTCATCTAAGTCTCAGATAGAGGATAAAAGCAGGTAAGGCATAAGGAGTTGAAAAAAGAACAATTGAAGGAACAAAGTCTCTTGTTCATTCTCATTCTCCTCTGGAAAGAAAGAAGTTTTTACCAGAAAATTAGGAGCCTGAGCTCTGGTCTTGACTTTGGTGTGGCCTTGGAAAAATCTCATGACTGTCTCTGGCTTCAGATAGTTTCCCCCTATGGAAACTAGATGGTTGGACATGATATATCTTAGATATCTGCAACTTAAATTCTCATGTTAACCCCCTTTTCCCCCTCAGATTCAGAATGGTCCCAAATAAATCAAAACCAGGAGAATGTTGCAAGGCAGCTCCCCACAGAGACGTATGTTTTGCTGACATGCAAGCCAGGTAATGACAACAGTGTTTCCTCTGCAAAAGCCACATGCACGACCAAACCCAGGCTTGGCCTTTGACAGCTGTGGCTCTCTTCCTTGCCGAGGGTGACAGATGTTGATATGGCATTTGGTTTTTTCACAGATGTTGACAGAACATTTAGTTTTTCCTTGAGATATATTTAGATATAACCTGTTTCCCTCCCCCCCACCCGCCCCACCGCCCCCGTGGCCCTGGTACTCCTAGTGCTTTGCAAACTGTAGCACATTCAACTTAGTTAAGTATGTCATGAATTACACAAAAAAATTGGTAAGAGGGAATAAAACCACTACTATCAACCTTGGTATTTTTCATACATGAACATAACAAATTTATATTTTGGTTAGTGAGACAAGCTTTTATTTTAATTATAGTCACTAACATTTATTAAGAGCTAAGGCTATTTAATGAAACAGAATCCTATGATATTCCCGTAAGTTAGGTATTATTTGCCTCGTTAAAGATGAGAAAACTGAGGTTTGAAAAAGTTGATTCTTGTCTATGATCAAATCTTAAAGGTGGTGGCAGCAGCAATTGTGCTCACTCCTGATTGCCCACGTGAGTCTGTGCTGCTTCCACTCCCTTGTACAACCACGGAGACGGAACAAGAATAATGATCATTTGGCTTATGTCCTCTACTATGAGAGTGGTTAATAGTGGAGAAAATCGTCACTCCGTGAAAATAAATCCCTTGTTCCTAGGGTCATACTAGGAGAAGGGACTTTAGCAAATCATAATTTTTGTCAAACATAGACTGTGCTTGGGACACTGCTTCATAGTCACGTGATAGGAGAAGGCCTAGGAGCTACCCTTAGGATTTTTTGTGCCTAGTAGGGGACGGAAACCTTTATATATGAAACAAGGGGAAAACTACAAGCATTAGATTGTGCAGCAGAGATTTGATTGTTATAAAGGCAACCTAGAAGGGATCCTGGGGATTTGTATGCACTGGTTTCCTATAAACCTTTTCAATCTAATGGGAATGACTGGAGACTCAAACGTAAGGATGGAGCATATGTGTGTGCATGTGTATGAGCTGCTGCTACACATGTGCATGGACTTTGGACTTATTCTGTCATGTATAAGATAAGGAAGTAGGGTGAGGTGACACTTTGTCCCCAAGTATCCTTTCTGCATATGCTACTCTCTCTGAAAGTCTGCCATTAGAAATGTATTTTTGGGGGGGTCTAGAAGGGAGTTTGAATTCTTGGTGTCTCTTTCTAAATGGAGCACACTCTCTCTTCCTCCTTTGTTTCTCTATCGTGTGCTGTTTTTCACACTACTGCCTTATCTATCTCCTTGAGGGCACATGAGAGAGGCACAGGCAATGTTTGTTAGAAGGATGATAAGTGAAGACTTTGTCTATTGATTTCTGATATGGGAGAGGAGGGAAGAGGCTCTAGAATGTTAGAAAGAAAAGGAGTAGATGGGATATAGGGAGTGAGAAGTGAAAACTAACCCCTACTGAGCACCTAGAGTTTGTTAAGAACTGTGCTAGAATATTTACATTAAAAAAATAAATTCTTAAAACAATCGTATGAAATAGATATTAAACTCTACTTCATAGGTTAAAGGAACAGCAGCTCAAAGAGGGTCAGTGACAACCCAAGGTGATACAGCTAGTAAGAGCAGATTTAAATGAACGTACAGATAAGTCAAAGTACAATTTTCTTTACATTATACCAGGCTGTTATACCAAGGACAGGGACTTGAGGATAAGCAAGGATTTCTGGGGTACCCAAAAGCACCGCAAGGGGAGACATGTTTACCTATGTTAATATTGTGCAACACTGATAGTGACATGCAGTTTCCTGTCAATGACCATAATTAATGCTTGACCGGGGGAGAACTCTTCACTTGCAAAATAAGTAGGCTGTGAAAGCAAGACTCTCTTCTAAATTTCCATGTAATTTTTACAGACCCATGCTTAAAAGAAAATTTCCCAACTCATGATAGTAGTCCACAGGAGCAGGGAACTTCCTCAGTCTGAAGAGGGTGCTCTTTCCCTTTCGGTTTGGTAATCATTTGTGAAAAACCACTGAAACTGCACCTGAACAGTTCTACTAGTTTTTTTCCTGATCAGCTGCTTCTTCCTTTGTTTTGAAATTACCCAGATGCAATTTTCAACATTCTGTTGCTGCCACTAGACTTTGTATTTCTCCAGGGCAGGGTTGGGCTTTTTTCTTCTTGGTTTTTTCAAATGCCTCACTTGAGTGTCTGGCACGTACTAAACATTCAGAAAATAATTAGTTGAACAAAAGGATGAATAAGAGGTTAATCAAATCAACATTGATTGATTGATTGAATGAAAGTGCTTGTCTCCTTCATAATTCTCCTTAAACAGTCTGATTTTCTATGTAATAAACAGGAGCCTCTACCAGCTGTCATCCATCAGTCAGTAAAAGTTACTGACCAACATCGTAAAAGCATATTTCAGTGGAGTAAACATTCACCAGGACTGGAAATCAGCCGAGAGATTAAATAAAGAATGAAGACCCCTGGCTGCTTTTCTGGTAATAGATGGGCATCTGGCCTATGGCGTAGGATATGGATGTGCTCTCTCTCTCTCTAAACTCTCTTATAATTGGCCAGGAGGAGGAAGTAAACAGAAATCCTAATAAAATTTGAGGGTCTCTGAGGGATTAGCAGTACACAGAGAGCAAAACACCAGATTCAGTTTGGATATGTAAAGATGGATGTCTCAAGATGAGTAATGTAATAAAGGCTGACAAATGATACCCAGAGCATTCCTCGTCATTTTCTGCCATCCCACCTCCCAGGTCACAGCCAAGCAAAGTAAAAAGAAAATGAAAATCATTACTTATAAGGGGTTCGGCTCAAGGTCAAATGCAATAGCCAGTAAATATTCATCAGATGGGATTGAGGCTGTTTCTACTCACATGATGGATGAGCAACAGGAAATATCCCTCTGACCACAACGTCTGTCTAGACTCATTTTTGTGAATAACAAAGACAGGACAGACAAGGTCCTCCTCAGTTAATCAGACTAAAAGACATGATTGGAATGTTTTCTACATTTCTGTTGAGTCAGGATGGTCTAGTGGTGAGAGTATAGGGCTGGGATGTAGGTATCTGGGTTATAGTCAAGGCTCCTCCCCTTCCTACATACATGATCTTGGGAAGCCACTTAGCCTTCTAACACACTCGCAAATAGTATATATGATTTTTACCCAGGCTCCCTTACAAAATTGTTATTGGAATCCAATAGAATAATGCCCATGAGACACCTTTGTAAACATTGATAGTAATGCACTATACAAACAAAAGCCTAGAAACTTCAAGGTGAACAGTGAAAAAGAAGAATTAAAAAGGAAAAGAAGGAGTGAGTGAATAACAAAGAGTAAAGGAAAAGCAGAAGGAGGAAGAGGAAGCTTATGGAGAAAAGAGAGAAAAAGGGGAAAAAGACAGAAAATAAGAGGGACCAGGGAAAGAACTTGGGAGAGAAGGAGGGGGGCAGGAAGCAACAGTCAGTGGCAAGAAAGATCTCGGAGTTCTGCTGCGCAGACAGATAACAAGCAAACAAACCCACACCAGAAACAGAACCCACAGAGATGGAATTTAGGGAATTGCATCTACGCAGAGATCATACAGTTCTGATTGGCGACTGGGAGTCTTCCTCAGAAGTCTTCGCAGAGGACACAGAGTCAACCATGAGTCAGCCTCCTCGTTACAATTTTTAAATGACAAGCTTTACTGAATTCATGCTGTTCTAGTCTGTACTCAGCTCACACATACACTCGGACAGATTTGTACTCATTGCTGTGCAGCCATTGATGATGGCCCTTTGTCTTTGCCTAGTTAACCCTGCTCATGGTTCAGTGACTTCCATGACCTCCCTGAGCTCCCTGACAAGGTCAGATCCCCTGTCACAGACATGCAGGGCACCACAGGCCACTTTTACACAGCATTTGCCGCAGTTGGAGATTGACGTTTGCTTGTCTGATTGTTTGATTAATGTCTGCCTCCTCCCACCAGACTGAGGGCAGGGTTAGTGTCTGCATGGCTCATCATTATATTTCCAACTGAATTTGTTGATTGGTCAGAAACAGACTGAACTCAGCAAGGGCAGCCTTCATATCAGAAGGATATTTTTAAAAAGGGCAGTATTCAAAGAGGGATACTAGTGCAAATATAAAGAGGGAGTTGGTGTGAGGATTATAATTAGGTGGTTTGTAATTGATAAATCTTTCTGACAGCTTGGGCAACCATCAGTAAATCCTGTCATGGAATAACGTTCTCTGCATTCGTTTTTACTAGCCTAACAAACCTAGGACTGAGTACTTTTTAAATTCCTCCTTGGGTCATTAGTACATTAACTAGATCTTCAATGCCATCTCAATCAACACCATAGATGATCATATTATTATTAGCATTAATAATTATGAGTATTAATTAAGAGAGGCAATTTTCTAGTTGAATGTTCTGCAGAACACTTTTCCTAGCATGCATAATTCATAATAATGAGGAGGAAGTTTACTCACAATTTACTTTGAGTTCTTTATTAAACCAATTTATTAAAACATTAAAAGGCTGCCAAGGAAGATATGCAGGGTGATGCTAAATAATTATTTTGGCATTGAACTATGCACAGAAAATAAGGACTAGTTATTAAAAAAACACCCTAAACAAAATTCTCCAGTGACTTCTGTGGCATCTCTCTAAGATAAATTCAGCTGCGTGGCATTGAGCAGCCTCGTGTGGGAGACTGCCAGGTGGGAGAGCCCTGCAGCTCTGGATAAGCAGACTCCTGACCTGTCACTTCTGAATTTCTTCCTCGTCCTTCAGGGTGAAACAAATAACAAAAGTGTGGAAATATTATGCCTCTGCCTCTTCTAATTCAGCACATTCAAGATTAGGAAAATCACATTAGGCGGTTATTCTAATTTTGAAAATAACATTCTTATATAAAAGTGGATTTTTGACAATGACTGTAATAATAGAAACCTCCCCCACCTCAGAAATCATATCGAAATAATATCCATATTATATGTCAATGTCTTACTTTGGCTTCCAAATTGGCCAAGTTGTAATAACAAAGCATATAATTCTAAGGAGGCAGGAGAAGGTAGAAGGTAGTGATTTAGAAATGTTACTTTAAATCACAGTTTTTCCACTTACTGGCTGTATGACCTGAGGCACCAGGCACTTCTCTAAGCCTCAGTGTCCTCGCCTCCAAAATAAGATAATGTGCCCATGTACAACAACATTTAAGTGTCATGAGAACCAAAAGAGATCCACATAAGGCACTTATAACATATCAGCTATTGTTAAATATATAATATTTAATGTTTTATTTTCAGCATTTGAATATAGAAAATACCCTTTTTGAACTTTATAGTCTATATCTCTGAACTGCTTGCTTTCATGTGGGAGTGCTCTATAGTCTTGATTTTATGTCTTTCCTAATTTCTACCATTTAAGGGAGTCTTTTTTTCCCTAATGGAATAATAATGATAATGGGGATAATGTTTATCAAACACTTTATCTGGAAAAACATAAATCTAGATTCTCATTGTCATCTCCCAATATATATTTTGAAAAGACTTAATTTATTTATTTTTAGAGAGGGGGGAAGGGAGGGAGAGAAACAATGATGCATGGGAGAGAAACATCTAGCAGTTGCCTCTCGCATGCCCTGACCGGAAACCTGGCCTGCAACCCAGGCATGTAGCCTGACCCAGAATCAAACTGGTGACCTTTCAGTTTGCGGGACAACATCCAACCAACTGAGCCACACCAGTCAGGGTTCCTAAGATATTTTGAATATTTTACTTAAAATTCCAAGTTTGCAAACTTCTGTCTTATATAAGAAACTGGACTTAAAAAAATAAGCCAGTCAGAGAAAGACAAGTACCATAAGATTTCACTCATATGTGGAATCTAATGAGCTGAACTAATAAGGAAAATAGAGACAGACTCATAGACAGAGGGAAGGATGACAGCCAAGGAGAAGGGAGGTTGAGGGTAGAAGGATTGAGCAAAAAGGAAGAGGGCTCATGGACATGGTCAGCAGTGGGAGAAGAGGGAGAGGGGAATGAGGGGATTAAATGGTATTGGAAAAAATACAATAAAAATTTAAAAGAAAAACAACACCCACCCCCCCACCCCGCCCCACCAACAATTGTTATTTCAAAAGCAGATGGTGTGAGAAATCCAGGCCCCATGAGAGAATTAGAACCCTAGGTATGATAGCCCTTAAATATTCCCTAACTCTCTGTAGCCTCAGCACTTTTTTTTCACCGATAAATTTTGGGCAATCCTTAAAGTTTGCTGTAATGACATCTTTTATATTTTCGGCTCTCCACATATAAAGAAGAGGGATGACAAGGCCTAGGAAAGGATGTCTTATAGAGTAAGGAAACTGAAAAAAGAAGCAGTAGACCAACAGAATTGAGCCTGAGAAAAATGAGCTGACAGTTCAACCAGGAGCAGAGGTGGAGACTGCAGGGACATGAGAAATGGAAAGCAAACAGAAGATGGTGAACTGGTGGAAAGAGGTGATCTGGGGATATCTGCTGTTCTGATAGATTCCTGATGAGTCCCCTGAGGGTTAAGCTCGGCAGGTCCCTCTCCTCTCCTGGGATGAAAGGAGGAGCCTGTAAACTGCCTTAGTCCTTCCACGAAGCGAGGATCCTTCAGCAGGTGACCTGGCTGTAGAAGTAGGCTGGGCTCTTACTGAGAGCTATGCAAGAGGCTGGTTTGTCTTTATTGGATTACAAATCACAAGCAAAAAAAAAAAAAGAAAAAATTGGAGGGTTGGGGGAAGTTTGATCTCTTTTGCTTGTCTCCTTAATTTTCCTATATTCTCCCCAAATAAACTCTTTAGCTGGCCAGAGAGCAAAATAAAGAAGAGGGGGACAACTACATATATTATTTTAATACATTCTGAAGTTACACAAAAATCTTTTCCATTTAACCCAGCTTGTTTCTCTGTTTTGGTCAGGTCACTTACATTTCTGTGGTTGACAAAGGCTCAGACTGATTTTTGACCAGTGGCCCCAGCAACCAGCAACCTGAATTAAGCTGCTATTTTGGGTCTGAAAGTAGTTTAGTGTATTTCTCAGCCTTCTAGCCTGCCTAAGTTACTCTGGAAAAAAATGCTTAGCCCTGACTTTAAAACATTTCTTTTTATTGAATTAATCAGGTGACACTGGTTAATAAAATTATATATATTTCAGGTGTACAATTCTATAATATATCATCTGTATATTGTAATGTGTGTTTTGAAGGTCAGGGTCAGGAAGCGTGTTGGAGGATGTTGATCATTGACAGAGATTGCAAATCCTGAAAGAAGCTTGGGTCTGTGAGTGTGTGGGTAGTGATAACTCAAGCCAATGGCTCCCGAGGGCCAGCTGTCTCCTTAGGCTCCCTATCTGGAAATATTCCTGTAAGTCCAGTAGCCAAACTTATATTTTCAAAACTCACAAATATATCAAATGTTAGAGTTGGAAGGAACCTAAGACACTGTTTATTTAACTGAACCTCATCACTTTGTATATGAGCTAACTGGTCAAAAATGATACAGTAAGGGGTGGCTGACTTGAACCCAGGTCTCCTGATTCTCAGGTTAATAATGCTTCTACCTTTACAGTGACCATGTATTTTGGGACCAAGTACCTGGGCACTGAGACTAAGAAGACTGAGTATATTAAGTCAGCATCATTCTGGGGAATCTGATGCATTTTAGCTATAAGAAAGCTTCTCCCATCAAGGGAAACGGGATTGGGCAGAGAAGAGAGACAATGCTTCCAGCTGAAATCCCATTCCAAGAATGTTCCTTGGAAAGGACAGCTGCTCAGGTCCAGCAATGGGAACACCAGAGGCTCTCTAGCCCTAATAGGGCCATGGTCTCAAGGGACTGGAGAGGTTATAAATGACTATTCCTATTGAGACAGGCCTGTCCCACAAAGGAAGAATGACAATGATATTACCGCAGTTAATGTGAAAGGATGGGTTCCTTTAGGTGTATTTGTTTATAGACAAGACCATTTTTTTAGTCCTCCTTTGGATACACACAGACTTCTGGATTTGGGAGAGATTTTTGGTTGGGGTCAATTAGACATGACCTCCTTAAAGAATTCCTTCCATAATGTCCATGAAGATGATCATCTAGGGCCTTGTTAATTGCTACTTGTAAAGGGTGGTCAACACCTTCCAGGGCAGCTATTTTATTGGTGTGAAATGCTAGTTTTTGAAAATTCAGCCTCTATGTTGTTGCTAACATGATCTTCTAAGGTAAGAAAGAACAAAGTGTAGACCCTCTCCTGGGTGAAAATTGTTTGAGTAACTGAATATACTTGTTAGTTTTTGCAGTGTTAGCTATATACTTCAGGCTTTTGCATATGGTTTTCTCTTTTTTTAACCTCTGCCTAATTCCAAATACATTTCTCAAAATTAAATTTGTGTCATCTTTCCTGAGAATCCTACCTGGCTTCCCAGAAGCAATCATTTTTAACTACTGCACTTTTAAGTCTAGTGGTTACCTCCACATTGCTAAAAATATGCTTATACTAGACTATTTCTTTCAATTCTATTTTGTTCCCAGATTACCTGTTTCCTTGAGAATATTTTTTTCTGTGTACGTGTGTTTTAATCTTATTTCTCACACTTGTGGGTTTTGTTAAAATACTTGGTAACTCGTGGCTCTCTGTTCATATTTGGGAATGAAGTAGTAAAAAGGCTGCAGGGGATGCTGCAGATAAGAGCAATACTTTCTCACCGGAAGGCTTCCGGTGAGGGAAGCAAACCTGAAACTGTCCTCATTGTTGGCACACACTGCAAAGGGCTTTGCTGTGTGGGTAACACAGCTAGCTTATCTGGGTTCCTCAGAAGAAATTCTATTTCTTTAGAAAAAGGTCTTCCTTTTCTGACTGGTGATAAGTACTCGCCTGGCAGCTGTTCTGCATGCAGGGGTGTGTATCCTGAGTGGGGGCATCTTCAGTCCTATTCTCAGACTCTGCTCTCAAGCCCATCTGTTGTCACTATTCTGAAGTCTCTGAGTTTCCTGGGTTCTGCTAGCTGGTTCTGCACCCTCCTGAGCTGTGGGTCCCTCCACACAATGCTGCCGTACTGTGGTGGGCCTTTTCACGGGTGGCCTCCCTGGAAACACAACTTGAGGAGACAGAGTTGGGCAGCACATGGCCCTGCCTCTATAGATGATATATGGCCGGGACTACCTTGCTCTCTTTCATCAATCTAGACCTTTCATCTGCTTTCTGTAATCAAGTGTGATGCAATTTTTTGGCCCCTCCCAATTTGTTTACTGTTATGGGATTGCCTGTTTTTTATGCTCTCAGCTTCCTCTTAATGGCGTGTCAGGGGGGAGTGGAGGTTAAGGTGTGGGCCACATCTGTCAATTTGAACCTGAAGCAAGAAGCTCATAATGTTAATGGGGATGTTATTCTGCCTGTTAAGTCTGGCATAGTTATAGGTGATTCAGATATCAATTTAAAAAACAGCAGTAACTCTAGGTAGAAGCTCAATTAGACAGCTTTGTTGTCTCCATAGATCAAATTAACTGGAAATCTGAAATATTTCTACTTATTTTATTCTAAGCAAATAGCAACTTACGTGAAAAATATATAAACACATGGTCTTTTAAAGTACATTCATTAAAAAAAATCCTGTGTAGATGGTTTTCACAAGATCATTAGGAAGGAGAGTTTTGAAATAATGAAATTCTACTTTCAGCTGATTGCCGACACTCAGTGGCATAACACCTTAATGGGAAATCTGCTAAAGACCCATTGGCCTATGCAAAGTGAAAAACAACTTTCTTACTATGCATTCAGTGACAGTGATTATATGCCACATAATCCCTCTCTTTGACAGCCAGCTGGGCACACATAGCATTGACTTTAGTGTCCTGGGCTTTACAGACAATTACTGAGGTGTCCCCTTCTAAATATTCCAGCAATGCAAAAGTATTTCTACTTCAAATATTTTATTTTATATTCAAAGGTGTTTTATATGAATAAATACATACACATGTATTTAACAAATGTTCAAAAAGTAGGTCTTCAAGCTAATCTAGGCTATAAAAATAAAATTTTTGTTTGTTTTCCCAGAACACTTTTGCCTCCTACTTTTACAGGAAGTTGGTGAGTCCTATGATACTCTTCCTTTTGGCTGAAGAGGAAACCCATGGTTAGAGGGAAAGGTCCTGCTTAAGATTAACAACAGATGGCGCAAAGGCCAGGATTCAAAACCAACTCTCTGATTCCAGAGTCGGTTTTCTTTCGTGATTGCAGGGAACAATATTTTTCTGATGTGTTATTCACTAGACGTGATGTGAACAGCCCTATACCAGTTGGAACAATGAAGTACAACTGAGAATCCTTTTTTTTTTTTTTTAGAAAAGGAATCATCCTTGTGTTATGAATTCAAAGTAAGGTCTTGGCATTTTTCGCTTCATCTTAGCAGAGAATTAGAATTACTTATTACATTTATCACAGAAGTCACTTTATGTAGTGGAAAACAGTGCACAATGCTTAAATGCGCTTATTGGCAACCTGATAATAAGCTTTGTGAATACAAAGAAAGAAAGAAAATGGTTGGAAATAGCTTTAGAAGGAAATGCTATTATTTAGCACAGCTAGAGGAAGTCTTTGTGTTAATGACCAAGATGTGGAATGACAGCCACCCAGCCAATGGCTGTTTTCATAAATAACAAGGCAGGTGATGTGGAGACCAGTGTTAAGCTCAGTCACACCCTCACCTCTACCATGGACAACACCTCAGACACTTAGCCTGCACCTGGACCTTCAGAGCCATCCCAAATGGTGGGTTATTAATTTTATTTAATGACTTCTAGGCTTAGAGTCAGTTCTAGTTCTTTCTCACTTTTTACTCTAGAGTTCTTCACTATGTCTAACTTAGCATGAACATGGTTTATGCATGCCGTGACAAGTTCAACAAAGCCTTCTCACGTGACATCATAGAAGATGGAGATGTACAGTGGAGTCAAATTTGACTTCAAATCCAAACTGTGGTACTTTCTAGATAGATGCTCTGGGAAAATTACTTAAGCTTTTTGTGAATCAAGATTTAGAAAACAGGCTGCCTATTTCATAAGACTACTTTGGAAATAAAATCAGATGGATGGATAGATGGATGGATAAATAGATTGGTCAATCAATAGATAGATAGCTAAATTAGCACTCAATAAATAAATTAGCACGTTGTTTCTTTCCTGTTCCCTTGAAGGAATATCCATGAATTGGTACTACGTTTATTCCCAACAAGTGCACACTTTGATTATAATCTCATTAAGCACCTGATGAAACTCTCTTCCTGTCAGTACAGCATCCTAACACTGTCGATGTGTTCGTGATAGAATGCTGCCCACCCCTTTGTTAATTCTGGATGTCCTTTTCTAGGCTCTTTACACATGTCTGGTTTAACATGCAGGTTCAAAACCCATCACAGTGCTTTGGAGGATGTGACCAGGAGCTGAGTGTTGTGAAATAGTTTTTCTGAACCATGACACTTTCCAGAAAAAAGAAATGGAGGGATGTGGAATGCACAAACTTGCACTGCGGGTGCTGTGCTGACCGACTCTCAAGCCCAACTGTAGGATGTTCACAGGCTCTGAAGACAACTTCCTCTCTTGTGTTTAAATGGTCTCTGTGTCTTACACTTACTAAGATATATATGTCAGAAGTATAAGAGCATTTTTTATTCTGGTCCTACATTCTTTCTTTTGAAGCTGAGGATGAGTCAATATATAGAAGATGCTTAGATTATTCTTTAAAGTGTTTAATAAGCATTCAAATATAATCCTGGTAATTAAAATATTTTATATAAATATAACAAGGCAATGAAGCAGACTCAATGATTTGAATGGCTTCCACAAATGATTATT
>VMDR010021375.1:0-16892 GCA_007922815.1 Macrotus californicus | reverse complement strand
CTTCTTTCTTCCTCTTCTTCTTTCTTCCTCTTCTTCTTCTTCTTTGTTTTTGCATTGTCTTTATCTGCTTTGGAATTAGTATAACCCTGGCAACAAAAATGAGCTTGGCAGTCTTCCCTCCTCTTGAATTTTTTGGAATAGTTGCTAAAGGATAGATGTCAATTCTTCTTTGAATGTTTGGTAACATTCACCTGTGAAACCATTTAATCTAGGACTTTTGTTTGTTGGGAGTTTTTGACTACTGCTTCAATTTCATTAATTTTAATCTGTCTATTCAGATTTTCTGATTCTTCCTGATTTAGTTTTAGAAGTTTGTGTCTAAAAGTTTTCCACTTTGTCCATATTGTTCAATTTGTTGGCATATAGTTGTTTGTAATATTTTCTTACAATCCCTTGTATTTCTTTGGTGTCAGTTGTTACTTCTCCTTTTTCATTTCTGATTTTATATGTTTGGATCCTCTCTCTTTTTCTCTTGATGAGTCTGGTAAATGGTTTGTCAATCTAGTTTACCTTTTTTTAAAAAAAGATTTTATTTATTTACTTTTGGAGAGAGGGGAAGGGAGGGAGAAAGAGAGGAGAGACACATCAGTGTAGGAGAGATCACATGCCCCCTCCCAACTGGGGACTTGGCATGTAACCCAGGTATGTGCCCTGACTGGGAATCAAACCAGCAACCTTTTGGTTCACACGCTGGCAATCAACCCAGTGAGCCACACCAGCCAGAGTTAGTTTATCTTTTTAAAGAACCAGCTCTTGGTTTCATTGATCTTTTGTATTGTTTTTTTAGACTCTATTTCATTTATAATGATCTTCATTTGATCTTTGATCTTCATTATTTTCTTTTAAAAATTAAAAAAAATTATTGATTTTATAGAGACAGAAAGTCATGGGGGGCAGGGAGGGAAGAGAGAGAGAGATGAGAGAAAAACATGGATTCGTTGCCTCCCATATGCACTCTGGCTGGGGAACTGAAACCTAGGTACATGCCCTGATCAGGAATTGAACCTGCAATCTTTTGATGTAGGGGACAATACTTCAACCAACTGAACCACACTGGTTAGGGCTATTATTTTCTTTCTTCCACTTACTTTGGGCTTTATTTGTTGTTCTTTTTCTAGTTCCTTTAAGTGTAAAGTTAGATTGTTTATTTGAGGGTGTTTTTTGTTTGTTTGTTTGTTTCTTGAGGTAGGCCTATAAGGCTATGAATTTCTCTCTTAGGACTGCCTTCTCTATGTCTCAAGGATTTGGGGTTTGTGTGTTCTCATTTTCATTTATTTCAAGGTGTCTTTTGATTTCCTTGATTTCATTGTTAACCCATTCAGTGTTCAGTAACATGTTATTTAGCCTCCAAGTCTTTGTGTGTCTTTCAGTTTTTTTCCTGAGATTGATTTCTAGTTTCATACCATTGTGGTCAGAGTACATGCTTGATATGATTTCAATGTCTGCCTCTGTTGGGTCTTGGTGTGCACAGAAAGGACCAAGCTGTGTACCAAGACCAGCTTTTACCAGCACCTGGCCTCAGAGCAGTTCAGCAAAAGTCCCAAGGCACTTTGAGATCCACCTCTACCTGCCTCTGCCTGTTGACTGCCTCTTAAGCTCGGTTGTTGAAAGAACCTCTGATGGTACTTGAGTTCCATGAGGTGGGTTCTCAATGAATCACCAGGTATGGATGAGTAGCGTTCACCAGATTGACACACATTCAAACTCAGAGCCAGTGTTGAGTCTGAGGCTACTAAGCAAATGTCCCAGGGTATACCAGGTCTAGCTTCCATCTGCTGGGTGCTCACATACTTCTGGTTGGAGTGCGGTTTCAGGGAGTAATGAGGATGAAGCCAGCAGATTTTTATCAGGCCCAAATAGACCAAGATTTGGCCGTGTGAATAGAGGGCTCTGCACCAGTCAGGTGTGCAAAGGAAAAGTGGCCCCTATCCTAGAACCACAAAACTCAGTCTGCTCCAGATTCTGTCAGAAGCCTTATCTCAGCAGGGTGGGGCCACTGGGAGTCCAGAGGATGGGGTAATTGATCTCCTGTGAGGGGGAGGTGCTGGTCATGCTTAGGGGAAGGACGGGGGAATGTCCCCCATCCCAGAGCCACACAGCTCAGTCTGTCCCAGATTCTGCTCATACCTCCACAGGGTGTAGCCACCAGAAGTTGGGAGGGTGGGGCCACTGGAAGCCCTGAGGCTAGTGGATATCCTGAGGGGGAGGCACAAGTCAGGTTCAGAGGATAGTGGGAGGAACGGCCCCCACCCCAAAGCCACACCACGTAGTCACTGACACCACTGAGTCTGCCCAGACCTCTACACCCCAGCCCAGGCAGCTAACTCTTCAGCAGGATGCAAACTCCGCAGTGTGGGGCTCCAGGGAGTCCAGAGTATGGAGCTATTGCTTTCCCCCAGGCTGATGCCAAAAGGAAGGGAGCACTCTACCCAAGAATATGGTGTCTACATTGTGGGAGAGTGACTCAGCACAGGTATCCTGGTGGCTGTCCCTTCAGGTCTCTCTCCAAGCCCCAAACACCAATCTCTCCTCACATGACTCTAGTACATGCCACTCGCTCTACAGGCTCAGGGTGAGTGGCTGCAAATGAGATTTTGTGTGTTGGCCCTTTAAGAGGGCACCTGTGTCTCTAGCAGATTTCTGTCTCTCCCTGGCCTATAACGTCCCTGCTGATTTTCACAGCCTGTTGCTATGTGGGTGCCTCTTCTTGACTATGGTGCTCTGGCTTGGGGAGCCCAGCTTAGGGTTGAGTCCCCACACTTCTCAGGGGGAACCTTTGCAGCTGAGATAGCCCTACAGAATCTCAGTTACCAGCCATTGGAGCGGGAGCAGTTCTTTATGTGTCTCTGCTCTTCCTACTAGTCTTGTGGTGTGGCTGCTTCTATAATGCCTTGTCTGGAAGACTTCTCTTTAGCTAGTTTTCAGTTGGTTATTCAGGTTGATTACTCTACATTTTAATTGTAATTCCAGTTTGGTCCTGGGGGGCGGTGAGTGTAACATCCACCTACTCTGCCAGCATCTTGGATCTCCGATCTTGAAAGTTTTTACTAGAATATGAGATGATTTAACTGATACCCCCAGATAACACTGAAAGGGGAGCTCTTATTTTTTTTGAGAAGACTCCAATTTACTGTCTGGATGACAAAAGTCCTCAATAACTGGCTAAATTGGTGCTCTCGATGCTGTTGATATTCACGTATGAAGCAAAATTCTTGTGTTTATTTCCTCTCTCCTGCCATTTGAAGAAATTCCCTCTTGTACCAATGGAAATGTAAAAGGAGATTTATGGTGCCTGTGTGTGATGATAATACCTGTTATCCAGCTCCCTAACATTTTCATCATCTTGCTTAATTCTCATAATAGTCCTCATTTCATTCCCCAAACTAGCATTGGTGGTAGGCAGGGAAGTTATTGCCCCACGCTAGGCACAAGACATCAGCCTCATTTTTCAGACAAGGCGGACCCTACTGAGTGGGAACCAGAACCCTGATATCTCTACTTCAAGGACAATCCTTTTCCTGTACTGTGCTGTGTACCACTGAAGACTTGTGGAGATACACTTTAAGAGGCCACGTTTGAGGGATTGCTACTATAATCCGAGCTGGTTCGCAGCTGATCTCCCTGAGGCTATATCCAGTCTCCTAATGCTGTTTCATATTAAACAGGTTTGAGAGTGAGTCACTTTGGCTGGCACATACCAGCAAAGTGATTGCTTCAGCTCTGCTTTGAAACTTGAAGTCTTCCTCTTGCCTGGAGGTAACAAACTGAATGCAAACCTCAGCTATAATATTGCAGCCATTCTGGGGCTGACTTCGTTTTTCACTTATATAATCTCAGGCCTCATTTAGCATTTACCCATTTTCCCTTTCCATGCTTACGTGATTTGGTACAGAGTGCTCTTATGTTAACTCCTTTGTTTAGGTGATATTAGAATAGAAAGGGAGACACACCCTGCCCAGGGAGCTCTTAGTCAAAAAAGGAAAGGGAACTGTCAATTAGCCCACAGGGGCTGCTGCCTGACACACAGGTAAGCCTTACAAGTGATAAAATTTTGATCAGTTTGAGGAAGGCATTTGGATTTTCTACTGCTTCTCATCCAGGATTGAAGAGGTTACTCTTGGTAATTGATTTGGAAGCTAAAAAATTTCCCTTCTAAGCTCCATTGGCCTTACAGCTGAGAGAGCACCTCTCTATCCTGGACAGCACAAAGGGCCTAAGTAGGTGAGACGGTGAAAGCAGATGGAAGATAGATTAAAATAAAAATAGAGGGAACCATGGGTTAGTGCTCTAAATGAGGTCAAAGAATAGTTGCTTTTCTTGTTTTCCTTAAAAGAGAGAACTAGAAAATGGACTGGTAATGGTTTTGGGGGGATATTAGAATCTAAGTTGGCAGAGTTGAAATAGTTTTGGGAAATGACCACATTCAGGGTGAAGTCAACGGAGTGGCTGGTGAAGTGGAGAGGGGGTGGAGGTCACCTGTACCCTCAGCAGGACTTGGGGAAGGGAGTAAGACTGAGGTCCAGTGAACGTGGAGTGAGTGAAGAGGAATATAGTTAACACCGATGACCCAACAAAAGGTAGAGTTTTATAAGTGAATGAAGAATAAGTGTCTGGATGTGGCGGTATGGAGCCAGAAGAATAAATATGTCTCTTTTCCCAAAAAGCCATGGGGTGTGTGAAGAATGGAAGAATAAACATCCCCATTCCCAGTGGGCAGCAGGGAAGACAGTGCCCTTCAAGAAAGGCTGTGTTTCAGTTAAGGCAAGAGGAAAAGGGATCCCAATGGGAAAGTCTTGTGTTGTAGAGAAGGGAGTTTACCGATGGATGAGGAGGGCTCCAGAGGGCCAGCAGAAAGGGGCTGGCGGTGGGGCAGGGAATAGGAAAAGAATAAGCAATGGGGTGGATGGAGGTGATGGTAACAGATAAAGGTCATCAGAGGTGCTAACATTCAGGGTGGAGGCAAGGCATGCCAGTAGTGGAGAGGAAGGTAAAGCAGCATCAACTAGTCTGGAAAGTCTGTTTGGGCCTCTGGCAAAGAGATCTTGGAGCCCAGGGCTCCAAAGGGATACGATGACGTGACTCTAAAGTTGTTTTGTGCTTCAGCATGAGCCAGCCTCAGGTAGGGAGGATAGAATCGTTAGACCTAAATCAAAAGGAAGAGAATTATACGTGCTCCCAGGCCTCCTGGGGAAGTGTCTGGGCATGGGTGCTGATAAATTAGCCAAACCTTTCTTCATGTCGGTGACATGCCCTTATCCCTAGTGTCCCCTCAGGGCCCTTGAGCCTCAGCCATAGAGTTCTCAGGTTTAGCAGAAAGAAGGATTCAGCACCTAAACTTCTTGACCAACCCAACTTGACCTGGTGACCATAAAATAAAGCCGCTCCCAAGAGTATTAATCATGAGCGCAGTGGGGCTTCCCAACACTGCTGCCCAGTGCTAGGGTGACCACACCTCATCCAACCCTGGGCAGGAGGCCAGTTACTGGAGATTTACATATGAAGCTGAGAGCTTAATCAAAGAGAGAAAAACTAAACTCGGGTTTTGGGAAAACTGTGATACTAAATCAAGGCACGAAAAGCAGCAAGATAAATGCAATGCTGAATCAGTTGAGTGGTGGATCTAAATTTTATGTAACTCAGATGTCAGTTGGAATTACTCTGCCCCTTAATATCTGTTAGGATTGATTCAAGCCCCATTCTGGGGAAAGTATGGTGGCCTCCTCAGGTTCACACACAGACCCATGGACTAACAGTTTTCTTAGTTTCTCCTCTGATTCCCAACTTTGGCTGAGTTCTTCTCCATCCCAAAGTGGACCTAATCATAGGATCTATATCCCTTTCTCCTTGATCTCTTCCAGGAGGCAGAAAGAAGCAAGTTTTAGAATTTCTCCTGCTTAGGGTGGGGGTGGGGGTACAGATCAGCACTAGGCAGTGGCTGACATAGAGTTAATATCAAATAGCTGTTTTTAAAAATGCCCTTTGCCATTTCTGCAACTCCTAGACTCCAGACTCCCACCACATTGCTTCTCTTTCTCCTCTCTTCTCTCCCCATTTCCTTCTCTCTTTCATTCTTTTCCCACTCCAAGTCCTTTTTCATTTTTTTTAAGGAGAGATGTTTATTTGTTTCTTTGTTAACCGCTGGTCACCCCTGTCCCAGGGCTCACCTAGCTTCTCAAGATATTTTCCTAAACAAGGTAGTCCTTTTTTTCTAAGAGAAATTTTGGAGCAAGCTGGATAAAGGACTTTCCTTACCTATTTTTATTGGTCTTGTCAAAAGACAGCTGGCTCCCAGAGTATGTAACTGGGCTCAACCTACAGGTTCATTTTAAGTGGTTCCTGGTACATATGGCGGAAGGGGCAGGGAGTAGTCCTACGTAGACAGTTCTGGGCTGTACCAATGACCTTCTCACCCAGTCCATGGTTCCTACACGTTCTCAGCATTGTGTCTCCCTGAGCAACTTCTCTCACAGAAACTTCCCAGACCACCTGTATGCTTACTCTTGGAAAATGCTTGTTCATCAGTCACTCTCTTACAGGTAATAGACTGGTCCTCCCTCAGTGCTCTCTGTCTCTCAACTCCGTTCCCTCCAGGAGGAGAGCAGACACAAAGTAGTTCTTTGTTTAAGAACTTGAAGATTCAGTGTCTCTTTTCACCTAATTAAAAGGAAGTATTTTTCCGTTCACTTTATTTTCTTGCTGGAATTTGCTAACTGGAATTGAGTGGCTTTGTTTGCATACAAGGTTTGTTCATTAATTAACAGCCTCCAGGCCAGTTTGTTCTTATCAAGACTTAATATTTAACTCAGCACTGGGTAAACCTGAAAGAGTGCTGGAAATTGCTGGTAGGCCCTGCTGTGATGGGAAAGGAACTTCAAGGTGGTGTAGCAGCTCTCTTTTCTCTGCTGGAAGCTGTTTCGAAGACTAAGACCCTTCAAGGAATGTAACCTGAAATGTTTGGGGATCCTTAACAGAGATCAGGGATAGCCACTGCTTTGCCAGTGTCCTGTAACGATGAACTGAGACAACTGACTCAGGATCTAAGAGATAGAAAATAGTCCAAAGAGTTTTAAAACTTATAATTTTTCCCCATAAGTCCTTTCTATTTTCTCTTCAAGAAAGCACTAATTGCGAGCTATTGCCTCACTGGTTTCTCCATTCTCTGATATCTGGTTGTGATAGGCAGAATTTGGCCCTAAGATTTTTGCTCCCTGATATTACTCCTCTGCTTATGCTATATTAATTGGCAAAAGAGACTTTGTAGATGGAATTAAGGTTATTAATTAATTGACCTTAAAATAGGGAGATTATCTGAGTGGATCCAATGTAGTTATGTGAGCCCTTAAAAACTGAGGGCAGAAGAGGAAGGCAAGGAGACTCCAAGCAGGAGAAGGGCTTGCTATGCTGTTGCCAGATCTGAGGTAGAGGGGCAAGTGCAAGGACCAGAGAAAGGCCGTTTGGAGCCAAGGGCAGCCCTCAGCTGACAGTCAGCAAGGAAACAGGGACCTCAGTCCTACAATAGCAAGGAACTGAATTCTGCCAAAAACCTGAGTGAGTTTGGAAGTGGATTCTTCCCCAGAGCCTCCAGGAAGTAATGCAACCCTGTAAAAACCTTCACATGGGCCTTGTGAGACCCTAAGCAGAGAACCCAACTGATGTGCAGAAACCATGGGGCAGTAATACTTGTTGCAGTAATAGACTATGATTACATGGGGTCTCCATCATCCAAAAGGAGTGAGCAGCGGAGACCCTCCTTTCTTAGGAGGAGTTGACTAAGCAAGGGTCTTCATGGTGAGGTTGTGTGGACAGACTTGGTCACAAGTTTGTACTTGAACATAAACTGTGTTCAAAGGTATGAGGTGGCCTGGCCTCTTGTTTTATAATCTACATCTGCACGGTCCACTCTGGTAGTCGCCAGCCACAGACAGCTTATATTGAAATTGAAATAATTTGAAATTAAATAAAATTAAAAATTCAGTTCCTCAAACGTATTAGCTACATTTTAAGTGTTAACATCCACGTGTGGCTAAATGGCTACTGAATCGGAAGGCACAGATACAGAACATTTCCTTTATTGCGGAAACTTCCATTGGTCTAGATGGTCAGCAGTGAAGACATCCAATTGCAACTGTTCTTTGCCTCACCTGGGGCACTGAGAGGTAGGATCCCTCTACTCTCTAGCAGAATTATTACAAAACAGATGCTTGCAAATGCCTCCCAACTGAAGCAAGAAATGTATGTATTTTATGGAGGCTTCCATGTCTCTACATTCTTTTCTTATCACTTGCATAAATTACCTCCTGAGGATGGAAAGCCCTGGAGTAGCACACTCCAAGAATACCAGAGACAGATATCAGGCCTCTCTTTTTTCCCCTCAATGAAAGAAGGGTTACCATGTAGTAAATGGCCAAGAAGTCTCTGGGGCTGGACTGCCAAATTTTTCAAGGGTCTCCTTTGTACTGTAGGACAAATGTAGGTGCCGAGGCAGAGCTTTGTTATCCCCGGAAGCAAACAAACCCAAACATGACACAGCTGCCTCTGTTGGCTTCTAATGCCCTCAAGTGACACTAACCTGTAGAGGAAAAAATGCCTGTTCTCTCAGGAGATATGCATCTGGCCTCAGAATCAGACTTCTGCCTCAGGCCCAACCAGCACAACTAAGAATTAAGACTTCCCGGCCAAACTTACTTGTAACTGGTGGTCGTGCACTAGGGCTTGCAGGAGATGAGGTGGAGAGGTGTGGCACAAGCCAAGGGAAAGAGCCTGGTTTTTGGGTTAGGAGACCTGAGTCTGACTCCTTCATCCATACTGTGGCATTTCTCTGAGATAGTTAACAAAGATTTCTGAGCCTCACTTTTTTCATCTGGGACACAGATGAAACAATTGAGGGTAACAATTTCTGATTCTTGGGGTTATTGCAGAGCTGTTGAGAGGGTTAAAGGAGAGAATTGCACAGATTGTCTGGAGCACAGGAGTTTCCCAGGGAATGGTATTGTAGCTCAGGTTATTACTCATACGGGTTATATCAGGAATGAACATCCATCTGATACTCTGGCCAGTATCATGTGTGGTCCTGTCACTATTCCCATTTTAATCACCACTCCTATTGCTGTACCCCAGCCCAGTCTTTTCAGCAATTTCACTCCCCACCAAAAAAAAAAAAAAAACCATACAATTCCAAATGCCCTACTCTCTCACTTCTACCCAATATATTCCTCTGAACATCGGATTCCCCATGATTCTTGCATATCACTAATACCTCCAATCCATTATTTCACTAAGAAAATAGAAGCAACCAGAAAAGAACTTTCATAAGCTCCTACCACCACATCTACCCACCTTCTGGCATCTGTGCACATAAACTCTGACTTTCCTTTTATTATGATAAGTAAACTGTCTGTGCTTCCACCTAATGCCAGTCTTACCACCTGGGCACTGGATCCAGCCCCTTTTCCCTACTCTAGAACTTCACTTCACTCGTCCATCACTCTGTATCATTAAATTTTCCCTTTTCACTGGATCATTTCCATTACAACAGATACACACCAATATTTCTAATATATAAAAAATCCTTCATAGATCCCTATTCTTCTTCAACTGTTACCTTTTTTTTCTGCTCTCCTTTTTAGTGTCCTTAGCTGGTGTTTTCTCATCTCCCTGAATACTAAATGCTGAAGTGTCCCAGGGCTTAGTCCTCAGAACTATACTTCTCTCTGTCTGTACTCACCCCAAGAGATCCACACAGTTCCATGACCTAAAACACCTTCCGTACGCTGCCAAATTTATATGGCCTGCTTGGACCTCTCCCCTGAGCTACAGACTCTCATATGTAACTGCCTACTCAATATCTCCACTGGATATCCAATAATAGATATCTTAGACTTAACATATTCACAAATAAACTGTTACTTTTCAGCCCCCAACCTCCCAAACTGCTCCTCCCATAGTTGCTCTTGAAGCATTGAATGGAACTCCATTCTTCCATTGGCTCATGCTAAAAATCTTGTTTTTTACCTAGATCCCTCTTTTTCTTTTGCAAACCTCATTTACTCTATCAGAAAGCAAAGGGAGATCAAGAGTCCAAAAAGGCTATATCATCCAGACCAGAGAAAAGTCTCGAGTCACCACAGAATACTCCCCTTTAGTGACCAGAATCATTACATAACCTAGGTGTATTCACCCTTCATTTAGCAAATATATTTGGAGCATTTACCATGTTCCAGGAAATGCTCTAGGTGCTAGGGATATAGCAATGAGCAAAAACAGGCAAAATGTCATGGAGCTTGCTTTTTGCTGAGAGGAGACAGAAAACTTGTTAGATAATTGAAGAAAAATAATTTAGGGTTAAGGGGACAGGAAGTGATGGAAGGAGGCTGTTTTTGATAGGATGGTCAAGGATGCTTCTGTAAGAGGTGACATTTAAGTGTAGACATTTAAGCATAAGCAGAGTCAACCACACAGAATAAATCATTCAAGCAGGAGGGGAATGTAGAGGTCCTGAGGCAAAAGCATTCTTGGGGCATCCCAGGAGCAGGATAAAGGTATCTGTAGCTAGAGTGGAGTAAGGTGGGCAGTGGCAGGAAATGACATCAGAGAGAGAGCTGGGGTGAGATCACGTAATCCTTGCAGCCTGCTGTGAACTAATGTTTTGTGATATAGTCTTTCCTATAAGTCAGCCCTCAATGCCCCACTTTCTGGCCCCCACCTTGGGTTGTCTGACCTGGGCCTTAAGAACTGAAAGTGCCAGGCTACCTATATGGCCACCAACCCTACAGGTAATGCCAGCACCTAGGAATAACAGTGAGTTAGCACAGGTGACTATGCTATTCACTTAGCTTTCATTAATGCAGATTCCCTCCAAATTTATAATAACCTAATAACACTAATAACACTCAGAGACAATCAGCAATAACATCACACAAGAGAATTGGGGAATAGCAAACCTGAGTCCTAAGAGTCCAGATCAGAGTCCGGGCTCAGGAGGCAGCCAGTGAGCATCTTGCAAGGCAGAGTCTGTGGTGGCTTCAGAGTCAGCTAGAACAGGGTGGGTGGGACAGTAGCGTGCCATTGTCTCCCTCTCAGCTGCCTTAGCTGTGTATTTGAAGGCTTTTGCTTTCATATTTTTGTACAATGTAATGCTGCATCAGCCTTTGATTAACACACATTTTGTGTGCTACCCCATAAGCACATGCTAATTATGTCTCTTTACTGCGTGTGCTCTGAGCGGCTGGTGTTACTCTTCAGATAAGTACACATTGTCCATGTTGCTCCACCGCACATGCCCTGAGAGAGAGGTATTACCCCTCAAATAAGCACATGCTGTCTACCATGTTATACCGTGCATGCTTGAGGGGTTGCACTAGCCAAGACATTGCTTTACTGTGCATGCTCTAATCGTGGCTTCTTAGTTGGCAGGACTGACACTATCTTAGTTCAGTCCTGCTTTCCACACCACCCAAGAAAGGGATTTGGGATTTTATTCTAATAAGCAGGAAGCCAATGGAGGGTTTGGAGCAGAGGCACATCATGATCTGACTTACATTTTACCGGATCAGCCTGAAATCTGGGTGAAGAATGGACTGTAGTAGGGAGGGAGTAGGAACCGGAAGACCAGTTGGGGGCCTATGCTATCAATTCAGGTGCAGAAAGATGGTACTTGAATTAGATGGTTACTGTGGATGTGGCAGGAAATACTGGATTTAGAATTCATTTTGAAGTAGAGCTGATAGTTTTGCTGAGTACATTGTGGGTGCACAATTTCTATTTGTTGAGTCAATGGATACATAGAGTATTCTGGGGTGAGGCAGGACTTTTCCCTGGTCTGGATGAAACATCCCTGTCATTGACTGCCCCTCCCCCCTTTGTTCTCTTTCCTCACTCACTTGCTCACTTGCAGCCGCCTGATGACTAATGCTTTGTTCCACATCCCCTGACTCTAGGGAGGAGTGTCCTGAACATTGAACACTGAACACTGGGACATTGTCACTGGGAAATATCTACAACTGTAATTTAGTAAGTTGGGGTTCTGGATTATTTGTAATTCTCTTGCCAATTTTCCTCAACCTGACCAACTCGCTTTATGCTGACAAAGTTGAGCTCCAAAGCTGAAAACTCCAGGCTCAAACTCCAGAGCATGGTGGTCCCACATGGTCCTTTCACACTGTCAAGCCCATTCTGAGCAATTAAATGGACTTCCTTTTGAGAAGTTTTTCCCATCTTAGCAATACATGCATCTTATTACTCTTTAAACTCATATTGTGCAATTTCTAAGTGTAGAATTAATATAATTGGATAGAAACCCAGTTCTCACTATCAGAAGATTTGTAGAGTTCTTCTTTACTGCAAAGACCTTTTCTTCAATTCCAGGGGCAGCAATAATGCCTACTAAGTCTGGGACCAGGGTGAGGCAAGTGAGGTGCCTAGGGAGCAATATTTAAGAAAGCGCTCACATTCAGGGTTTTGTAAGTACAGGGTGTGAACCTGAGAACAAGGGCCTCCTGAAATGTTGTGCTTTGGGCACCAGGATTGCCTCACCCACTGCTGGCCTTGCTGCGTATAGAGATGCATTTTGGTTTATTAACCAGGCAGCTGTAGCATCAAGAGTAGGACCAGTTCCTCACTGTTTGGCCATGACTGTGCAACAGAAAGCTGCTCTTAGAGAAAGCAAATGGCATGGAGAGGAGCCATGTTCAGGAAGCTCTGCCAAGCTAGAAATTAAAACCAGTGGGAAAATGGGGATGAACATTATGGAGTTTTGCTTCATAATCAGCTCAACAAACCACTGGCATTCTATTTGTTGAGGGCTACCTGGATCTATTAATCATATCTATAGCATTTCTATCTCATTTGTGATTCCTCAGATATAGCATTTATAAACTGTGTATTCTCCATGTTGTATCTTTTTTTACATACTACAAAAATTAACAGAATAAGTAATGGCTGCAATGTAAATGCTTGAGGCAGTCAGTTAAGGGCTTATTTTTAAGGCTGGGTTAACAAGTTCCATTTTTAAAATGAGTCCAAATTGACTGAGTGATTCTAAATTAGTTCTTTAGTTTTCACTCTTAACTGCTGATAATGCCACTATTAATTTCAATTATTTAAAGGCAACCTTAATATGTGTGAAACAAGAAAAACGAGGACAGAAAGGAATAAAGGACTTGCTGCAAGACAGGCTGACATTTTGAGATTTTTTTTCTTTCACACACTTGTGCTTTGACATTTCACTTGGCACAAACACTTTACAAATTCTTGACCTAATCTGATGCACTGTTGTTTAGCGATTGCTGACGTGACATGTTTTAACCTCAAGCTCACTGGATTTCAAATGTTACCTTTAACTGTCAGTCAGGGTTGGATGACCTCCAAAACACAGTCGAGGCAAGAGTCTGTGTACCTCGGAAGTTAAATGTATTTGCCTAGAAGGATGAAAGAGCAGCTTAAAGTAGGAGTTGGGGGAGGGGCAGGAACGGAGTATCATTCAGGGCAATTGTTGGGTGAAAACAAGGCAGAAAACAGATCCCTAGGGAACCCCAACACCTTCAGGAGACAGCAGCCCCAAACATACAATACCTAGGAATAAACCTAACAAGAAATAGGTGGGGCACTATGGCTAGGTATGTAAAACTTCAGAATAGAAGAGATGTAAATAATTGAGAAGTACATTATCTTTCTAAAAGGGAAGACTTTATTGTGTAAAACTGTCACTTCTCAAATTGTTTTTTAGGTACAACTTGACTGTCTCTAGGCCTCACTGCCTATGGGTATTAGGAAGAGGTTACATTCACACGAACACCCAGATTTTGCTAGCTCATTAGCTTTTATTGACATCTGCCTCTTTATTGAAGAATATGCCAGCTCACAATGTTCTGCTCTAATCTTTTTAAGGGCTCTATCAGTTAGAGATGCTTTCAGCTGCAAGAAATAAAACAATACCAACAGTGGTTTAAACAATAAAGACCTTTAATTGTCTTCATCATCAGTTTTGAGGCAGGCGTTTTAGGTGTGATGCATTGGCTGACTCACGGAATCATCAAAGACCTAGGCTCTTTCTGTGTTCCCACTCTTGCCAACCTAGGAAACCGGCTTCATCCTCAGGCTGTTGCCTTGTAGACGAAAGTGGGAAGAACCACAGCTCTAAGCATAATGTTCATTCACAACCACCTTCAAAGTAGGAAGGGGCAGAACCACCCACAGCCTGCTTTCTCTTAGATCTCATTGCCCAAAGCTGTGTCACATCGCCCACCTCTAGACCAATCATTGGCCCAGGGGGACTGCCATGATGGGCTTTGATGAAGTGTGATTCATCTAGTCGCTGGGACCAAGGCTGCGAGAACAAAATCCTGGTTCTGTTAGCTATGAAGAAGGGGACATAGCTACTGGACAGGCAACCAACAGCATTTGTCCAAAGTTGCGGTACTCACAGGCATTTGAGAGAGACCCCTCACAAGACCACTACTCTGCTGGCTGCTCCAGACTCTTTGATCTGTAACACACAGGCCCACTCCCTAGCGGTTGCTCCCAGTTCTCCAAGTGTCAATCTGCTTGGCTGCCTGCAGCAAAGAGGGGCAGAGTGGCCTTCTGGGCAGTGTGCACTGTGTTGCCAGGATCCCACAGCAATATTCCTTGTGACCAGTCTTGCACACATGCTCACAGAAACAGCTTCTACAGCTCTTGTCCCAATCTCTCTTCTACGGTGACTTGGTAGCAGACCCTACAGGTGGGCTTACTCAACATCCAATCTCTTCTCCCTTCTCCCACTTCCATTCTAGAGGCTGGAAGCTAAACATCACTTCCTAGCCTCCTTTGCGGGCAGAGGTAGTCATGTGTGTGACAGTTGGGGGTAATGCTATTTAAGTAGAAGTTTGCCAGAGGTTTCTGGAAAAAACTTTGCTTTCCTGGTAAAGGCCTTGGCTGCAGCTTGACTCAATGTGCTACTTAAGTTTAACATGATCTAGAGAAAGTGTTAATAAGATTTTTAAGGGGAATGACAGCAAAATTATTCTAAAGCTTACCTGGGAGAATACACAAGTGAGAATAGCTAGGATATTAGCTTTATTTGGGCAGGGATTATATAAAAGTAATTTCCTTTTCTGTTTCTTCCGAGGCTTTTATGCTTTGAAAAGACCTCCTAATTTTGAAATCTATGAAATATTTATCTTATTTTTTCTGGTTTTATTTTTTTATATTAAAAAAGTATATGTAAAAAATCAGCATAAGTGTCAGATGGGCACTAGACTTATCAGGGTGAACACTTCATAAGTTATATAAATGTCTAATCACTATATTGTACACCTGAAACTAATATGTATAATATTTATGTCAACTGTAATTGAAAGAAATTCTAAAAACCACCAAGAGCAAAGCTATGAGGCAGGCAGCAAACTGGGAAAAGTATCCCTGTTTCAGCGTGGTGACTTATCAGCAGGAGCTTGCTATCAGGGGGTAGAGGTGAGAGCCATGTCACTGGAGTATGGTGATATTATTATTCCCATATATTGTTATTGTCACTTATCTCCACTCTGTCAATGAGGAAGTTAAGAAGTTAGGTAACTTGCACACAAGGATGAACTGAAATCCAAATCCAGGTGTTTCTGAGGATGAAAAGCCAGTCTGTGCTCTTTCAACTACGTCCCACTGCTGATGAAATCTTAACTGAGAAAGGTTGACTTTCCAAGTGAATTAGCAAAAAATCAGAGGAATTGGGCAGAAGAGGGCTATTTGAGATATACGGAGAGCAGGAAGGATATATTAAAGGGGAAAGATGAAAATGAAAGTTTTCAATACACATTGTCCAAATTGGGTCTAGGATCCTTGGGAATGGGCAAGTAGGAAGGATGGACCCCAAAGCCAGGTTACCTGTAACCTGGACTGAATTCTTGGTCACACGTAGTGAAGGCAGTGCATCGTGGAATGTGCACAGACATTTTATGTCCGATAGATCTTTGTTGATCCCCCTTTTCACTGAATAACCACATGTCCAAATGAGGATAAAACTGAACCCTTCAGTAATCCAACCAAAGATTCCATCACGATGCAATTTTCTCTCCTCCAAGGATGCTGAGGGTGGGGGCTCTTGCTCCCTGTGTTCTGATTCCTGCCAGATTGCACTACCAGATGCCAGTGGGATAGTTCCAGAGCTACACTTCAAGAGGTAGGTGTAGCAGTGAAACTTGTTTGCTGCCAACAAGAACCCAATAAGCACAGTTTTATTTTGATTGCAAGTATCCACCCATACTTTGTTCATTAAGTACTCCACACTGTTTTCCCTGGCTTGACATTGGCATTAAGATTGCACAATTGCGCACACAGCCACCCAGAGGATAGTATTTTTTAATAGGTGTATTATAGTTAAACAGGAGTGGCCATTGTGTATTGACAAAGTTTAAATGTAATTATTATTATTTTTAAAATTACTTTTAAATTTTCGTTTTTTAGACATGAGCCTTTCACTTAAAAGTTTATTTTTATTTTTAATGTTTTCCTTTATTGGATTTATTGTTAACAAAATTATATAGGTTTCAGGTGCACAATTCTGTAACATGTCATCTGTAGACTATTGTATGTTCACCACCCCAGTCAAGTCTCCGTCCATTATCACTTATCCCCCCCTACTCTCCTCCACGTCTCCTCTTCCTGGCAATCACCACACTGCAGTCCATGTCCCTGAGTTTTTTTCTTGTTTTTCCATTCTGTTCAATCCCAACACCCCCCCACCCGCCCCACCCACCTCAACAACTGTCAGCCAAAGGTTAAATGTAATTAAATGAAAATTATTACACTCACCATGGATAATTTCTATCTGTATTATTCATGTGGCTGAATAATAAAATCCATGATGGAATTGTTCCATTTAAAACTAATGTTGCTCAATTTATGGCCAGCTTTTCAAAATT